>JALRMF010000818.1:0-10738 GCA_026120015.1 Dendrostoma leiphaemia
ATTAGTATAAGATAAACTATATATACTATATAAAAAACCTAAATATAAATATCTTAATATATAATTTATGTTTATTAATATTTAAAAATAGTTTGCATAAGTTTAAATTTACTGCTTTATAAACTAATAATATATTTAGCTTTAGTATAAAAAGCTTTTTGCGTTATAAGCGTTGTAAAGAAGATAAAATAAAGAAAAAAGGCTACTATACAAAGCTTAAAGCAACCTTATTATATAATAATTTATTAAAGTTTAATAGCGGCTAAATTAAGTTAAATAACAAAGATATTATCTTTATATAAAAAAGCTAAGCTAACAACCTTTAGCTTATTAACTATTATGCAACAAACACAGCCTAGCAATATATCTCTTAGCGCATATAAGCAGCATATATTTTATTAATTTTACAATTAAAGGCTTTATATAATTTATTTATCGCAGCTTAGATATATATACTTAAAAAGGAAAACATTACATTTTTAAATAAAAGAATTTAATAGCAAATGGACAATGTATAAAAAGGTTTAAAATATATCCCTTTAAATATATCTTATGCAAAGTTGTTTGTTTTTATTAACAAATTATTTGCTAACAATTAAAACCTCTCTTTTTAGCTAAGATTTATTATTATATTTAGTAAAGAGGTAAATTATATAAAGCATAACTTAACTTTTTAAAGGAATATTATATATTAAATTTTCTTTAAATGCAAAAGGGTTACTAGAAGCGTATTAGCTAGTAAGCTGTATAGAATAGTAAATAGATTTGATATTAAAATTGCCCTATGTATAACTTTAAGAAAGATTACTAATTATCTAAACCTTTTCTAAATCCCACTAGTAATTTATATAAACTCTTACTTTGTGTATAACTGCCTAGTTAAGCTTAAAACAATATAAAAGAAATAATTAATAATTAATATTATAACTCTTTAAAAGTTATATAAAAAGAGAGAGATTTTAAAGGTTTAATAGATTAATAGCAGTAATAATCTAACAGATATATATATAAAGGGTAAACTTAATATTGCTTTTAATATTTTAGTTTTAATAAATTAACTTATTATATAAATTAAAGAATATGTTAACTAATAAAATAAAAAGGAATAATAATTATAGCTAGATAAAATATATTTTATGCAAAGTAAAGGTTTTTATTTTTTTACCTATATTATCTTGCATAAGCTACTAAGAAATCCCTTTTTATTAACAACCACTAAATACCTTTAATATCTTTACTATATAACTTATTACCTAGCATTAAATAGCATATAAGCGCTAAATGCAGTTAGCATAAGCATTATGCTAGTATTTTGCTATATACATATAATTACTAAAAAAGTTAGCAAAAGAGTTTAGGTTTTTGCATATATAATTATAATTAATATTTATATAGTGGCTAACGCTAGCAATAATGCTAAATAATATTAATCTTTTATATAAAAATAAAAATAGATAATAAATTTATAGTATAGTAAAATATAAGTTTTGTTGTATAATTTTAGCAAAAGCTAAAGATATATAGCCTTAGTTAATGCTTACTTTAACTTATATATTAGCTATAAGTAGATTAGCCAAAGCTAACTTTTAGTTTTATATTTTATTAGTTTATAAACGTATAATAAGAGAAAATTATAATAGGCTATATAAGTTTTTGCAAAGGCTAAGAGCATTAGCATAAAATTAAGCATTAAAGCTTAAGTGTATAATAAAGGCTTAATAGCTAGCGTTTATACTTAAAAAGGTTGTATAAAAGATTAGCTAGGCTAGAATGTTTGCAATAAGGGTAAGAGCTGTTATAGTAATTAAAGTTTTGTTTATTTGCTTATATATAAAATATTAATATAAATTAAAAGGTTAATAGTAATATATATATATAAAAAAAAGAATAAAAGATTATATATAGTTAAAAGTTGGTTGTTGGTAAAGAAAGAAGAGAAAGAGAGAGGATTAAAGGCTAAGTTAAAAAACAAGGTTTTTTATACCTTATACGTAGCTAAAAGTATAAATTACTTTAAACGCTGATAGGCAAATGCTTATAATTTACTAAAAGGAAATTTGTAACTTAAGAGGCAATAAAGGCTATATATAATTTCTTTTATACAAAGAATTACTTAAAAGGCAAAAAACTTAACTATATATAACTTATTGCGTAAGGGTGGTTATTAGAAAACAAGGTCTTTAATAATCCTTATAGGTATAATTGCTTTTTCTAGCATTTAACTGCTAGTATAATATAAAGTCTATAGTACATTTTCTTTGTAACAACTATAGTCCTTTTTCTATAATTTTTATATATACAACCATACAAGCCGCAAAAAAGAAAATGCTAATGTTGGAATAAATAGTATTGCGGCTTTATATAAGGGCTGATAAAGATGCTAATGTCAACTATTAGAGTAGTTTAGCAAACTAAAACTAAGCACATAGTTACATATACCTAAAACGCATATATAAATCCTTTATACAAGGCAAAAGACTTTGTCTCCTTTCCTTTATACAAGGTAGAGCTAAATACAATTTTGTCTCTACCCTATTATATTATTTGTTTACACTTAATACGTACATATACAAGGAAGCCCATTTAATATTTTAACTATTTTAATAATATATTATATTACTGCCTTATTATATTCCCTAAGCTGTCCCTCCTAAGCCAGTTGGGAGTGGTTTCTTGCGCAAAATTAATACATACATAGTTACCATCCTGGGCCAAGTGTAGTCTGTGCTCAGCTAGACCGCTAGAAGAGCACACAGTGCAACAACACTGTGACATAAGAAATGTGCATTAGGTTCAAGACATACAGCAAGCTGTCTCATTGGTTTGGCTGAATTCGCTGTCCAATTTAACAAGCTCACTTGTCAAGATATTGCGCATCCGCAGAGATGGTAAGGCGTGGCGCTGCCTGACAGTGAGTTTGACTCCACCAGACGTGGGCTTGGGTTTCGTAGAAGAGGTTGAACAACATGCGCCATAGCGTCTAGGTGACGATATTGTAGATCAAAAATCGTATGATAGGATCAGAAACTTCAACACTGAGCGGGCATATGTCGATCCCTCATCTTCTATTCCGAGACAAAGGCAAAGTGAATAACATGTTGCTCAATCTTTATTGGTTTTCGGCTTTTGGGTTTCTTCTTTCCACCGCCTTCTGCGACGAGATGAGCTGATGAGGTGAGCTAGGCCACCTCGTGATATGTGCACTTGGGCGTCGATCGTGGGTCATGGGGACGTCATGGCAACCCAAGATGAAGATGGGGAGCTTGAGTGAGAGGGAAATCCCAGAGGAATACTGGGATAAATAGGTCCAACACGCCAGAGAAAGGTCTTCAAGATTCCAAGGTTTTATCAGACAACTACTACTTCCATCTCTCTTCACACAATAGTATAACAGACAACTCTGCACCTCTTCCCCAACGAGTACGCCAAGCAGCCCATCATCACTCACCATGACCTACCTCCAACGCATCCTGCTTTTCATCAGCTTCAAGCTTCCCTTGGCTTTTGCTGATATTCTCGACGACTCAAAGAATATCCCAGTCTTCAAGATTGATGAGAATGTCAAGGTCGAGGGGGACAAGATTGTGTTCACAAACCCAAAGTCGCACTTTGTAAAAAGACACCATTGCGACACGCGCACAAAGCTCACTTTCACCGACGATCACAAGTACGCGGCTTGTTGCGCCGAGGGCCAGAAGTTGCTCAGCAACAGTGCCTCTGTGTGGGACTGCTGTGCTGAGGGGCACTCTCTGCCTGGATCATCCGAAACGGGCTACCACTGTTGCCCGAATGGCCAGGGGTACGACGGGACCAAGTGCATTGGCGGTAATCCGGACCTTACTTGCAGTAACGGGAGGGCCATGGTCGATGGCAAGTGTGTGTGCCCGCCTGGCACAACGGAGGATGCGGACGGCTGCAAGAAACTTTGTGAGTCGGGCATCGTCACAGGTACGGCTTTCCTCCGCGGAATCTCCCAAGGAAGCCCCGAGGCAACGCTGACAACGTGACAGGAACATGTTATCAGTTCAAGATGCCCAACGGCTACAATCTCGGCTGGTTCGGGGACAACGGAGGCTGGTACGACGCGAGCGTGGACTACGCGGCTCACCATTCCGGTAAATTCAAGTTCTGCAAGGACAAGGACTGCACTGCGGGCCGCAGCGTCAACCCTAACGAGTTGATCCATATCATGGATGTCATCTGGGAGGACGACATTGTGGGTAAATGGCTCGACGACAGAAAAAACGGAGCGCACATCGCCAGGACAACAGACTACGACAACCATGCGGGCAACTTCACCATCACCAAGTGGTCCTGCGGCAAATACTGTCTCGGAGGTTTCGATGACGGACTCGGCCCGGCGTGCCCCAACACCCAGCCCGCCATGACCTTCGATCCCGCAAAGACGCAATTGTGCGTGCCCGTCGAGCTCGTCCAGGTTCCATGTGACATTCGAGCTGCGGACAACAACTGCTTCTGGGAACGTGTCGCTGGAAGCTGCCCACCCGGGGACAGCCAGCACTGCCATTGCCCCTAGTGTGCACGGGCTCAGGGTTTTCTTCTTCTTCTTCTTCTTTCTTTCTTTCTTTCTTGGCCGGCGTTGCTAGGAACGTGCGCTCGCATCGCGGGCCGCTGTTGAGGCTGGGAGCCTTGAGATTATCCAAAGACGAGCTGTCCGTTCCTCGACTTGGGCAGGGCGCTCTGATCTGCTACACTCTTTGTCCAAAAACACCCATGAAAAATACCTAGGTATCCCCAGACATCCCATCTGCAGAGCGGTCCAGGGGAATGAGCGACGATAAAATCATCTTTACCTTCCCAACACTCACTAGATGGCTCGCCACATCTTCCGAGCCTATTTTTCGAATACCAAAATCTCTCAGTGCCATTATCGTACGCAAGTGGCCATTGGAAAGGGTTTTTATTTTATTTTAAATTAAAATCTTGTTCTTATATATACAAGGAAGAATGGCTTTGCCATTTAGGAAATCTTTGTCGTCTTCTCTGTATTCCAAGGTTCCTAAGCTTTAAAAGATCTTAGCATACACTCACTTAAACAAATTTGGTTTTAAGGTCGATACAAGCCAGCTTTATCGTATTGTTATGGCATATCGACATGTCACATGCAGTATCAATAACCTGGGAGGTCTCAGGTACTTTTGCTTGCAAGTCATCTATATGACCTGTGAGCCGGTGCCGGGATCTTGATGATGCTCTGCTTGGTGTTCGCCAGTGGCTTTGCCGCAGAAAGACGCCTCCCAAACATATCATCTTCGTTCCCAAGCGGGTAGCCATAAGCTCCCGCGTCCACACCAGCAATACATCTGCCAAGTACGGCCGGGTTGAGGTCAGAGAGCAAACCCCACCGTCTCAACCGATTCAGGATGCTTCGGGCTCTCGGGCTGCGGGTCGCCCGTGAGATGCTGGAAACCACCTTTGAGCGGGATCGAGTTGGTCCGCCTCGAACCCCTTGAGCTCTGGGAGCCCCTGGACCGCGCCGCCCACGACGACGACAGCGAGCTCAGGCCGGTCCTGAGGACGGGCCAGAGCTTCTTCCCCACGAGCTGTCGGATGGCCGGGAGACAGGCGATGATGAAGCAGCAGGTGAGCTCGGCGTAGTATATGTTGAATGTGGTCCATATGAAGGCCTGGTACTGATAATCATCCTCTAGGGCAAGTGACATATATTTAGTGATTGTCATTACAGCGCATGATCAGGGACAAAGCAAGAGGCAAGGCGTTATACATACCGGCCCTATCTGACAGCTGCCACACCAGGACGCGTGCCAAGGCAACGAGGCATGTCCTGGCAGGGAGACAGTTGTGAGCATCAAAGACCCAACACGACAGATTCATCTTTCATGTGATGACTTACAAGATCCCCGTCGCAAAAACAGCAATCACATTGATCTTCCTCTCCGTCCTCATCTGCAGCCTCCACACCACGACCGCCGGGATGATGACCAGCCAGACGTCGAGGGCCAGGTTGACGGCCGAGTAGGCGCCGCTGCCGTCCCAGACATCGTGGTAGGTGCAGCCGGCGTCCGAGTCGACTAGGAACATGCAGCTGAAGGGCCGGGCCACGAAGAACGAGGCGAGGAAGTACGAGAGGGTGAGGAGCCCGTTGAACAACTGCGTGCCCAGGAGGACCCATCTGAGGCGCGGCCCCTCAAAGATGCGCTGGTAGAGGCAGACGATGGACATCTTGCACACGCCCAGACCGATGGCGTAGAGTTGCGCGCGTGCGAAATCGAGCTTCAGAAAGGGCGGGATTTTCCAAAAGTCCAATGTCCAGTACCTATTGATATAGTACTCGTAGTGTCCCTCTGTCCCATGGGTCAGTCCCATTCCATTGAAGTTCAGAGGCAGACAGGGGAGGATTAACCTACCAAGAACACAAATGACAAGTTGGGCAACCAAGATGGCCTGTGAGACTCGTCAACACCACTAATTCTGCGTATAATAAAGGCGAATGTAGGCCCGACGCACATATGCCACAAGGCACGTTGTGTCATCCCATCCCCATTTTCCCAGTCCAAGAATCCTCGAGGCCATTCGCAGTCCGAAGAAGAGGGACTGAACCACGAAAACGATGGTAGCCGTCAGGACATAGGTCGGATCGACTGCCGTGACTGGTTTTGGCAGATCGCAGGCATACAAGAGCTTGCGGGTGCCGGCTGGAAAAGGCGCAGGCCGGTCAGTTGATCATATTTTGTATAGGTTCAGGTAGATCCTGTACGAACTGTAGTAGTCTGTGTTAAGAAAACAGTTGTCCGATATACACTCGGCAATCGCGTTGAAGCCTGTTTCGGAACAGATGCATGTCAGGTCCGTGGTAGAATTGCACGATGCTTCATAACAGTCAACCTGGTAGCAATCCACACATCAGCATGTTTCTACTCCATCATGGCGACTCGAACTGGACAAGACGTACTCCGCATGCAGGAAGAGGAATGTCGCTGATGTTCCGTGCAAAGACTGTCGTGCAAAACAGAAACAGAGCAAAAACTGCGAGAAAACGGAAAGTAAAGAGCCACATTGTAATACGTGGCACTGTTTCGTGATCCTAACCAGAAGTAGGGGTCTGGCATGAACAGAAGGAATGTGGTAGTCAGTCTTTAACTCACCAGGTGGACAGGTAGATATTTTTCTCGTCCGAAAGACTGGGCACAAACACAAGGACACTGGGACAAACACAAGGACGCCTCGGGCCAAGTTGCCACCGAGATGTTGAGACCGAGATTGAGGTTAACAAGTGACAGACTCTTTCTTCGTCGACAAAGGAGTCAATTCCTGTCTTTGTAAATCATTCTAGCGACTACCCGTCACTACCCAGCAACACGCAGCTGTATAAATACCTAGCTCGGATGACGGGACGCATACTGAAAGGAAGACTACAAAGATACCTTGGCTATGGAACTCGGGGAGAAAATCCTACTCCCAAACACTCAGGCTTTCAACTCTTCTTTGTCCTCGTACTATGCTCAACAAGAATCGTCCCTCCAGCCACTCTGCATCGTAAACCCATTACGACTGCCGACGTTTCATCCACTATCAATATCATTTCACACACGCTGGAATCTCTCGGGGCCATTGGTGAAGACGAGCGTCAATGTCACTTTGCAGGGCGATCTGGAGGCCATGGCATCAACGAGGGGGCTGCCAATATTGCTGGGGGGTTACGCTTGACCTGAGTTCTCTGAATGGTATCGAGATCTCAAACAGCATCGGGCCTGGTGCCACATGGGATCAGGTCTACTCTAAGCTCGACCCCTTGGGTTTGTCAGTCGCCGGGGGTTGCAACGCAAGAGTTGGCGTAGGGGGCTTGATTATTCGGGGAGGCATCTCCTTCTTTTTACCCTGCTATGGGTGGACTTGTGACAGCGTTGTTAATTATGAAGTTGTTTTGGCAAATGGTACGGTTGTAAATGCCAGCGCAGAGCAGAACCCTGAGCTTCTCTTTGCGTTGCGCGGCGGCTCTAACAACTTTGGCATTGTGACTTGCATTGATCTGCAGGCGTTTGATTAGGAGCTGCTTTGGGGTGGCATGAATATTTACAACATTTCGATTATAGGAGACTATTTCAAAGCCTTCGTGGATTTCAGTGCGGCAAATACGTATGATGAGTACTCATCTCTAATAACAGGATTTGGTCCTGTGCCTGATTAACTACCAGCCGTTATGACGAATCTGGAGTACCTAGGTATACCAAGCCACTCGAGAACCCACCGGTTATGAGAGCCTTAACCAGTATTCCTTTAACCTATAGCACTATGCGCATTGCGAAAATGGTTGACCTGGCTTTAGAATTGATTTCCTAGCAGCCTCGTGGGCTCCGGTATGTACTTATCCTACTTGCCGCACCTATTTGGAGATGAAACTCAAACTGACAACGGACGAATACTGAAGTTAGTTATACGCCCAAATGACATGCTCCTCGATAGTCCAGATGCTGAACGCCATCTTCTCTCGATGGAATCAAAGCCTCGTCGCTATCCAAGACATCTCCGACATAGCCTGGGGTATATCTCTCGAGCCGCTCTCCCTACAAATATACGCGCGAAGGGCCGGACCAAACGCGCTGGGGCTGGCAAGCAGGTCTGAAACCTTGGTAGTCACGCTCCTTACAGCTACATGGACCCATGTCGCGGACGATGCAAAGGTAAGGGCGGCGGCCCGGGAGCTGATTGCCGCCATGGAAGGCGACGCAAGGGGTCTGGGTGTCTATGACCCCTTCGTATATCTCAACTATGCCGCTCCATGGCAGAATCCTGTGGAGTCTTACGGTAGAGAGAGCGTTGAACGGCTGATTAGGGTTTAGCAAGAAGTGGACCGTCACATTTTCTTTGCGCGCTTTATGCCTAGGGGCCACAAAATTCCTTTTAAGTGAGTCAAATCAGAGCCACTTTACATCATAATGGCCAATATCATTACGATCAACCCTATTCAACTATGTACTGCTTACCCGGGTAAGTCAGTTGCGTGCTATAGTCCCAAGGGTGCGAAAGGCATAGGGAAAATACTGTGGGAGCGTGCTGGGGGTTAGAACAATTGTGTACCTAAAGATGGGTTGGCTGTCTAGAAGAAAAGGGTGGAAGGTCCAACTCGGGCCCTCGAAAGCCTGCTATTTACTTATGCTTATGGAAAGCAGTGAACATCGCTCATGTGTCAAACGGCCAGTGCATACCCCAGCGGGGCCACGTTACCGTTTACTCCCAAAACCTTCTACGGTAAATACCATATACGCACATATGTATGAGATGCGATGTTCTGTAGGTTCTCTTGCAAATGGGGGCCTTTCGAGTTTATCTCAAACCGCTGTAGACAAAAGAACAACAGTATCTTCCTATTCTGTCGAATCGGCTCGTGCGTCCTGGTGCACGAGGTCCCTAGTTGTTTTTGTGAACCTGCGTAGACAGCTCACTCAATCCCTGGCCTTGGCTCATGGACATGTCCTAGGAAAATCACTTGTCAATTCACTGGGCTGCATGACAGTACGTCCGTGGGGAAGCATGAATGGGAAAGGGCTGCTAAGGTATGGCCTAAGAGAGTTGGTTTGCTTACCATGAGAGAGGCGGGAAGGAATTTTGATGCCATTTTGACCGAACCAGCATTAGGCCCTTTCCAGACCAAATAAATACAATCGAAGGGCGAAGTGGTTATCGTGATCCACGATAGTTCACGGTAAACGAGTATATTAGGCATTAATTTAATGATAGTGTCTAGTCTACGTTAGTGTTGTACTTATCATACTAATGAGTAGGCTTAAATAGCATAGCTTATAGCCTATCGCAGTTTTCCTGCACTTATCTTAAACTAATTTAGTGCAAACTAAAACCCTAAGGTCTTTTTCTCTTTGCTTGCGTTATATTTACAAAAAAAAGAAAAAGAAAAAAAAGCAAAAGAAAAAACTAATTCAGTGTTACAATTGATAATATAATGGCTCATAATGCCTTTTCTCCCACTCTAGTGCTTTTTAGCCATTTTCTAAAAAAAAATCAATAATAAAGCAAGTAAAAAAGAATTCTATCTATTTATTAAACTAGCTTAGTATTGCTACTAAGTTTTATAATTTATTATAGTAATTAATGTTTTATAACCTTTAGCAAAACCCTTATTAAGCAGCGATAAAATAAAACCTTTTTAAGTTACGTTTAAATTATTAAATACTATTAAAATGCCTAACTATAGCATAGTTATTTATTATGCCTTCTTAAAGTAACTATTCTTATTAAATATACTGCTTTAAGGGTTTTTATAAGATTTGCAAAGTATAAAAGTGTGTTTTTTAGCGTAGTAACAAATGTTGAGAATATATTATTATTAGGTAAAATATTAGTTAATTACGTTTTAAGTACTAATAAATGTATTATAGTATTCTTAAAATATATATATTTCCCCTTTTTGTCTATTTCTTAAAACTTAAAGACTTTTTTCCCTAATAGCTTTTTGCCTTTTACTATATTTTTAAATTTTTTCTTATATTTTAGTTTTAGCAAGCAGCTATATAATAAGATTTTAATAGTAATTTATAAAGCTTCTTTACTATTATTAACCACAGTGGTTTCTTAGATGTAATTAGCCTAGTTAAAGCTATAGTTTAAAACTAAAAGTATACTTAGTAATTAATAGTATATATATAAAAATTTAAAATATCTATCCTTATTAACTTACTAATATACATAACACAAGTATTTAATTATATTAGCTATTAATGTTAATTTATAATTTATATTA
>JALRMF010000819.1:0-10650 GCA_026120015.1 Dendrostoma leiphaemia
GTAGTAGCAATATAAAATGCTATATAGTTTTTTAGCTAAAAAAACATTTAAATAGTTTTATTTTAAACTAACTATATAAAATGCTTTAATAGTTTTTTTACTAATAAAAAGCTTAAATTCGCTAGGTAGCTTAAAATAAAATAATTTACATTTTTTTTAGCTAAAAAACTATATAGCATTTATTGCAAAAGTTTATTATAAATTTTTTTACCTTTAATTCACTTTAATAGTTATATTAATAAATTAAGCGTATTATATAATATTTGTTACTATTACGCTCTAGGAAGTTTTATATTTTAAGGTAATTTTATTACTAGGTATATTAGCTAATATAGCAGCTGTTATAGCTGCTTTAGCCTTAAAACTAAACTTGCTATTAAAGATGTAATTAGCCAATAAAATTCTATTAAAATCATAAGCTTTTACTATATTAATTATTTTAGTAAAGAGGGTTAAAGAGAAAAACGCGTGTTGCGTGAAAATGCAAATGCGGGTTAAATCAGCTTGCTGGGACAGAGATAAATTTCCCGGCAGTGTACCATGGCTGCGTGACCACCGGATTGAGACGCAAATTGTCTTCCCGGCCGCTGGGTATCTTGTTGTAGCTATGGAGGGACTCAAGCAAATTCGCCCAGAGGTTGAGAAAGGCTTCTCGTTCCACTTCCGCAACGTGGGCATCAACGCGGCTCTTGTGATTGGCGACGATCGACAAGGAGATAAGCGTGAAGTCGATTTCCACCCCCATATGTCGGCAAAACAACTATCGACCACGACGTCGTCATCAGATTGGTACGGTTTCACCATGTCGTCGGTAGCGAGCACAACGACGGTACATTCTTCAGGAAACGTTCGGTTATGTGCTGAGGCTCCGGAAAACAGTGCCTTGGAAGGGTTTGCCGCTGTCCAGAGCTCAGCTGACTTCGAAATCTGGACCACGCTGAGTCGATGGTACGAAAAGTTCGAAGAGGGAGCGCTTGCCTTTGGGCCCAGCTTCCAGTCGATATTGGGACTCAGGACCGACGGCGACCGTCTTCAACGAGCGGTCGAGTGCACGACCCGCTTGAGTCCTTTTCCCAACGAGACGTTCTACGCAGTCCACCCCATCACTGTGGACGCATGCCTACAGGCCGGCATTATGAGCACGACTGCTGGATACTTGAGCGCTCTGAGGGGGTTCATGCCTGTGTTCATTGAAGAATGTCAAATCCGACCGCCCGCACGTCACGACCCTCATGATCTAGCCACCATATATGCGCAGTCGCACAAGACCGGCGTCTCAACCCAAAGAATCGATTGTAAGCTCCTTGGGCATGACGGTGCATTGGTCGTCGATCTGCACCAAGTACGAATGTCGCAGTACACGGCCAAGCTCGCGACTGAGCCGGACATGATGCGGCAGCCGTGCCTGCGAGTGCAGTGGAAACCGGATACCTAGGTATCCAGCTACTGAATGCCGACGGAGTCGAACCTCCGACCAAATATCTCCGCAAGCCTGTCAGCGAACCTCGAGAGAGGAATGCAGAGCGCGCAGAAAATGAATGTTTTGCGACTATCGGTGGTTTGCTGGATCTTTTCGGACATAAGAATCCTCGCATGCGAGTCCTGGAGCTTGATGATGGATCTGCTCCCAACACCAACTCATGGCTCAGCCTCCTCGGTGCGGATACTGGTTTCCGGCGCTATGGTTCCTGGAAGACGGCTCAGCTGCACGAGCTCGATTTCTCTCTGCCAGACAACGTTGCTTCGTCTGAGGTTCTTTCCGACGTTATCCTCATCTCTCAGATTTGTTTACTGCGCCTTTGCATATGCCCCTTTTGAATTCTTTGTCGGCATGACCGCGACACGAGGCCAATTCTATCCACTGACTTCCGCTGCGCAGAAGACTACTTCGAAAGTGGAATGGAAGTCGTTCTCGAAAGTAATTCTTCCTCGCGTCACTGTCGAGGGTGCTCTCATCGTGCACCAAACCGAAGAGGCATTGGCCGCCCTGCATCAAGCCTAGCTCAAGGTTCTGGAGCTCGACAGTCAGGTCGTCCTAGCTTTCCGTCGACGCGAGGAACCAAACTCCCGCAAGTATTTTTCATCATTAAAGTGTAAAGTGATTACGATCTTGGTAGGTCCATATCCGTGGAATCCCTTCTCAGTGCGTCTTGTGTGTTCGACGGTAGGGCATGCTGATTCACTCAAGCAGATTCCTCCGAGTACAACAGCCACCCACACTTCTCGCTATGCAGATGCATTGACCGGTTATCTGCGAGAATAGACTGCGGCGGAGGCTGTCAATGTCGTCTCCTTCGGCGAGAACATCTGCGCCGTGCAGTCGTGGACGGATATAATCTGCATCTCCCTCCTGGAGATGGAGAACGAGTTCCTAGTCACACTGACCCAAGACGAGATGAATTTCCTGCGCAGAATGACTGACAAGGCAACGAAACTCCTGTGGGTCACGGGCGCAGGCATGCTGGGAGATGATCTAAACCCGCCCTTGCCCCTCTCGGGCGGTTTCTCTCGTGCTCTAATGCTGGAACAACCGACCCTCTAGTTCTCCATCCTGGACGTCGGTTTTGTCTCCGACGAAGAGGCCCTACGAATTTGCAAGAATATTTTGACGACGATCCAGTCCCTTCTTTCCAATAGTAAGACCAAGGACAAAGAATTCATCCAGGCCAGCGGTCTTCTGCACATCAGCCGATTTAGTCCCGACTTCAACCTAAACAGTCTCTTCGGGGGCAGGGTGGCAATGGAAAATCAAGGCCAGTCCACATATGCAGTCCAGGAAGAGGTCATCTCGAGCGCCCGGCCGGCTCGTCTAGCCATCGGTTCTGTCGGGTTGAGTGAGACCATTCACTTTCAGCAGGTCCGCAAGCCGTCAACGCCTCCCACAGCCGGCTTCAGAGACGTTCTCGTCCGCGGGGCCTCGCTGAACGCCAAAGATGTCTATGCTCTTTATGGCAGGGTAGAAACCCAAGATGCAACCCTAGCCATAGAGTTCAGCGGCGTAGTAACGGCCATAAGGCCCAACGTATCAGACATCAGAGAGAGAGATCTAGTGGTTGTGCTTGCTCCCTACCGTTTCTCAACGACGGAGCGCGTACCAGCATAAACAGCTCACAAGATGCTCCCCAGAGAGGAGTTTACTATTGTATCAACGCTGCCGCTCATCTATTATACAGCGATTTTTGCGCTCAGAGACCACGGACACCTTTAAGCCAGCGAGTCCGTGCTTATCTACAGCAGATCCAGAGCCTTTGGCCTAGCGGCCATCGCGATTGCAAAGCGCATCAGCGCAATTATCTACACCACCGCGAGGTCGAAGCAGAAACGCGCCTTCATCGCTGCCCAAACGAGGATCCCAGAGAGTCACGTCTTCCACTCTCAAGACGCATCCTTTGTAGCAGCGTTAAAACGTGCGACTAGTGGCCGCAGAGCGGACCTGGTTGTCAACTCGCTGGTTGGCGACTTGATGCATGCCAGCTAGGGCTGCGTAGCTCCCTTTGGTCGGGGTCGCTTCGTCGAAATCGGCAAGCGAGAGTTGATAGATGCTGGCAAGCTGGACATGCACATTTTCCTGCGCAACGCTATGTTCAGCGCCTTCGACTTGACTGACCTTTACTTTGGGGACAAGTACCAGCGTGATACACTTCGCGGGTACGTTCCATTCATAATGTCCTCCTAGCTTTCCATTTTCTAGAGTGGCCTTCTTCAAGCCCCTCGATAGGCTCGTCTCTAGACCCTCTCCTTGCCCAAATGTTTCTGCTGTTCGGAAGACTAACATCGAGTGTGTGCCTCTAGAATGGTCGCAGAGGTGCTTCAGCTGTACCATTCCGGAGCTATCGAGCCTGTCCCAATCACACATTTCTCAGTATCCCAAGTCGTGCAAGCCTACCGCTACTTTTCCTCCAAGGACAGGGTAGGCAAGGTCGCCATCTCCCTCGAGGACGACGGGGTTCGGATTCCCGTAGCGCCCGCCCGGTACGAGACAATCTTCGATCCAAACAAGGTCTATCTACTCATCAGCTGCTTGAGCGGCCTAAGACGAAGCCTCACGCGCTGGATAATAATGCAGGGCGCCCGGCACTTAGTAATGCTCGGGCGGTCCGGCTGCGACAAGCCCAGCGCGTGGGCGCTCGTCCATCGCCTCACCAAGGCCAGGGCCACCGTCACCATGGTCCGCGGCGACGTCAGCGTGGCCAGCGCCGTCGTCGAGGCTATAAGCGCCTGCACAGCCACCAGCAAGCCCATCGAAGGCATCGTCCAAGCAGCGATAGGGCTCCAGGAAGGTTTATTCTCTAACATAACGATCGAGGCGTGGCACAAGGCCATTTAGCCTAAATACACAGGAACGTTTTATCTGCACAAGGCGCTCGAGGGGCACGAAGACGCGCTGGTCTTCTTTGCAGTAACGTCTTCGGTGTTGGGAAGCCTAGGAACGGCGACGGAGAGTAATTACTGCGCGGCCAACGGGTTCCTTGACGCCTTTGCCCGCTGGCAACGTACCCGAGGCAAACCAGCCGTATCCGTCGAGCTCGGCATGATCTCCGAGGTGGGATACCTCCACAAGAATCCTGCTCTTGAGGCGCTGCTGTTGCGCAGGGGCGTTCAGCCCCTGGGCAAGTCGGAGTTCCTGCAAGTCATGGATATGGCACTGGCTGGAGACAGAACATGCATGTCGCAAGCCGCTCCGTGGTCAGCACATATCCTCACAGGGCTGGAGACCTCATCAGTGCGTCGACTGTTGGATCGTGGCTTTGACGTCGGGCACCAGACTATGGAAGATCCTAGAGCAGCGATCCTCTCGGCCGCGTTGACCCTCAAGACGAGGAAGAGCCGAGAAGCACATGATGGCGCCGAGGAGGCAGGATGCTCCAAAGACGCGGTTGCTTGGTTCCGGACCGTGCTGTCCAAGACTGCCCAGGTCCTCCGTCACGAGGTGCAGTCTCCTTCGCTGCAACTTGCTGTGTTGCAGTTGGTGCGGAGACGATTTTCGAACCTGATCCTCATGCCTATGGATCAGATCGAGGGTGATCAACCGCTGGCAGGCTTCGGGGTGGACAGCATGATTGCTTCCGAGTTTCGCAGTTGGTTCTGGACGACGTTCAGCGTGGATGTGCCTTTGTTGACTTGTTGAGTCCCAAGAAGACTTTGGTTAGTCTCGCGGACTTTATTTCTGTGAAGATGATGAGTGAGACAGGGGAGGCTCAGTGAGTGGACCGACCTGGTCAATCTTGTACTTGTACATTGTACATGAACATGAATAGTAAGCAATGGGTGGGTCAATGCAAAGGTGATGAAAGTCCCAGCACGTATTTCGCGAGGTTGAAGTGGAAAGGTTTGCTATCTATACCATCACGATGGGGCGTCTACTTTGGCATCAAATGCATACGTGGAGGACGGAAGTGGAGATAGAAAGGAATGTTTTACGAACACAACACTGTCGAAGAAGATTGAAAGGACACAAGACTTAGAACACCCGATCTATCGTATTGTGACCTGGGCATGCTCTTCCCCCCCTCCTCTCCCTGTTCAAGTCGACATTATGATCCCTTCATTACTCCCCTTTATTCGTCTACGCCTCTGAGACCTTCTGCTATCTACCATAGCGCGCATACCGCGATGGATTACTACTGTCATGTAATTATAATTAGAGCAAAAAGACTAGCTTTTTAAAAAGAAATAAAGTTTTAAATTAACTATGTAATGTTAATTATAAATAAATTATTTATAATGCTAAAATAAATGAGTTTTATTTAACTATAGTATTTTTAAGCTAAAATATTAAACTAAAATAATGTTAGCAAAATTAAATTAGTTTTAAAAATAATTAAAGTTTATATTAAGTTATACTTTTGCTAGCTTATAATTAAATTTAATACTTAGCAATAGTTTTTACAGTGTAAAATAAGTTTAAGTAAGTAAAATAAGTTATTTTGTTTTAAATATAGTATAAATTAAAAGTATATTTAATAAATAACTATTATAAAAATATAAATGTATAGTGGCTACCCCTGAAATAGCATAAGTTTCAGGCAGCGATTTTATATTTTATTTCCAGCATATATTCTATTTCTAAGTCGCATATAACCTAAAAGTAAGTTTATTTCTAAAGCTTCTTTTAATAATTATAAAGCTATTAATTTTAATTTTGCTAAGCTACTAGCTAAAAATATATATTAATAGAATTTTAAGTTATTAATTAAACTATATTAAACTAAAGCTTTTTTATTAGCTTATTTAAAGCTAATATATTACTAAATTTAAAAGCACTAGTTTTACTATTAAGGTTAATTAGCTATTTAATATGCTAAATGCCTTTAAACGGCTTAATAACCTATAATAGCTATATTTACTCTTGTTTTATTACTAGTTTCTTATTATTATAAAAACTTTTTCTTTTTTTATTAAACTCGTTTATAATTAGTTAAAAGCATTTCTTAACTATTATTAGCTTATTAAAAGCTATATCTTTGCTAAAAAGACTTAAAAGGTTTTAAAATCTTATATTTATATGCTAAAGACTTTTATTGCTACCTGCTTATAAAATAACAATAATAAAGCTATTATAGCTGTTTTATTTATTATTTTATTTATTGCTATTATAACAGTAATTTTTTAGCTTATTTTAGTAAAGAGTATAGACTTTTGCTAGCATTTATAAATAATATTATTGTATATTTTATTAAACTAAGCGTAAAATAGCTATATAATAGCTTAGCAAAGGTTTATTGCTTTTATAAGATTAAAGTATTTCTTATACTTAAAATAAATTTATTTACGGTATATTTTGCAATAGAATTGCTTAGTGTTATTAATAATGCTTTGATTAAAAGGCTGATAGATTAAGGTTATATTTTTAAATAAAAATGTTGGTAGGGTCTTATTTGGTTAAATAGTGCTCTATTGGTTATTGTAATGCGAGCGTACGTCACGATAGCTTCCAACACTAAATGGACAAGGTCTTTAGTAGAAAGCCAGTTTATTTAATTGTGTTGTATAGAAGCGTGTATGTTGATAGAAAGAAACGGTAGCATGTGCTAATTAATAGGAAAAATCTAAGTGTATAGTAGAGAGACTTATATTATATAATAAAGATGTCTAATATGCCCTCTTCTTAAAAAGTGCGCGTATCCTTACGCGCGATAATGTTCTCCCATCCTATAATATTTCATTTTCTTCCTAGCCCATAGTTTCTATCTTTGGTTTTAGAAACTTTGTCGTTGTCCAATAAAAAAAATAGTTAATTCATTGCATTAAGCAGAGTTTATTTTATTATTAGTTTAAATCTAAACCGCTATTGCAGTTTTATTATTAATATAATTATCACCAGCAGAAGCATTAGCAGCATTGTTAGCAGAAGCGTTAGCAGCGTCGTTAATAAAAGCGTTAGCAGCGTTATTAGCAAAAGCATTAGCAGCGTTGTTAGTATTATTATTAACATAATCTTTAGACTGCTTAGGTGCTAAAGTCTAGTCACTAGTGCCTTATCCTCTGGTTATATTATCATTAATAAGAGCCAAGCCTTATTTTATAGTTGGGTTAGCATTAGTAGAAGCTAAGCCCTATCTTCTAGTTATATTATCATTAGTAAAAGCTAAGCTTTATTTAGCAATTAAGGTAGTATTAGTAAGAGCTAAGCCCCATTTAGCGGTTATATTATTATTGATAAAAGCTAAGCCCTATTTAGTAGTTAGATTAGCGTTAAAAGCAATGAGTAAAGCTGCAGTCTATCCTTCGTTTAAATCAACAATACTATTATTATTATCTTTGCTCTTGTCCTTGTTTATAAAAACGTTAAACTTATCTAAATTATTATCTTTAATAATCTTATTAGCAGCAAGTCTCTAGTTTATAATTAGATTCTGCATATTAAATGCAGTGGTTTGCTAATCTTTTATATTAAAGTTGCTTTAATCTATAGTAGCAATTTTTTATTATAAATCGTCTTTAAATATAACGTTTGCTTTGGCCATATTAGTGTTAAAAGTAGTAAAGGTTTCTTAATTATTTATAAAGGCTAATAAGTAAATTTTTGCAAAGTTAAGTTGTTTAAGGCTACAGCGCTTAGTAGCTATAATAATATATATATAAAGTTTTTTATTTTAATTATTATTGTCTTTGTTAATATTAGGATTATTAGCGTTCTTAGCATTAGCATCTTTAACTGCCTTATTAGGCTAGATATTAAGTTTATTTTAAATTATATCTTTAGTATATTTATAAACTGGTGCTTTAGGGGCAATCTCTGCAATAAGCTGGTTTAAATTGTTGGAAACATTAGTTTTATTTATATTTTTAAATTTTTAAACAAAGATTGCCTTGCGTTTTTTTAAAGTAATATTACATTTTTGGTTTTTAAATAGGTATACTTTTAAAATAGTTTTAAAATACTAGCTAAAATTAATTATAAAGTTATTATCCTTATACTATAATAAAATATTTAAGGCGTTTGCAAGCAGGCTTTTAGTGGTTTTAGTTTTATAATTGCATAGATAATAACTTTAGGTAAAATAATTAAGGTAAAATAAACTTTGAAACCTTTATTAGTTTAAAGCTAGTGTAAGAGTAATCTTTAATAAGGTAGTTTAATTTTTTTTTAATATAAGTAGCTTAAAGCTTTTTTTAAATATTGCAATATATTATAAAGTAGCGCTAAATCTAGCTTAGCTTAGTGTATAAGTTTTTAAGCAAAATGTCTACTGCGGCTAGATAACTCTGCGTTAAAGCAATAATAAGCCATTTTATCTTTTATAAAAATCCACTATTTAGTCTTATTACAAAGATAGTAATAACTATATTAAATTTGTAGCCTTAGGCGCTGTTAATCATCTTAATATAAAGTTTATTTTTATAAATCTTCTAAGGTAATATAGCTGTAGTTATATGTTAAAGGTTGCAAATAGCTTAGGCATATAAAGTAGAGATAAAAATAAACACTAGTTTGCCTTTATTATTTTATAAATTAGTAGTATAAATTTAAGAAGTAATGTATAATGTTAAATTAATTTAAAAAGCGTTTATCTAGCTTATCCTAGATTAAATGAGCGTTCCCTTATGCTAAATAATGGCCTAAGTGCCGCTTATATAATTTCTTTCATTTTTTAATGTTTTGCAAAGCATTTATAGGTTAAAGAAGTATTATAAGTGTTAAGCTGCTAAGCTAAGATTATTAGGGTTAAAAGCTAATTTTATACGTTTATTATAGCCAATAATACTAGCAATGCATTTTAATCTATTTTGCTATTAATAATTAATCTAGGTATGCAAGGCGTAGAGAGTAGCTTAGTTGATTTATTTTAATATTAAAGTTTGCATTTAGCGAATAAAAGAGGTAGTAAAAGCTTGCATATTTGCGTTAAGTTGGTAGTCTATAGTTTTGCAAAGTTAGTTTTTTTTATTTGCTTTTCTACGCTTATAAAGTTTTAATATTATATTTTATTAATATTAAACCTTGTTGCTAAGTATAATAACACTACTTTATATCTTATTGCCTATATAAAAGAAATAACAACAGCTAGGGAATTATTATATAACTAAAATAAAATTAGCTTTGGTTATTATATTAGCTTTGTTAAAAATTATAATAATAGGCATAAAAAATACTTTGTTTGCAACCTTAAACGCAATGATTAGCATATAAACAATAGCGTTTATAGTCTTTAAGATTGCGCAATAGAGTTTATTTAAGCGCTTATTTATTTCTTTAGTCTTAGAAATATTTGCTAAGATATTTAGCTAGCTTTCTTTATCAAATAATTCTGCTAAGCAGATAGCTTTTCTACTCTAGATTATTTTTAAAACTATAACGTTAAAGGTATAAACACCTTTAATTAATATGCATTAATATTAACTATAATTTATGCTAAACTTTATAATATCTTTTATTCCTAGAGCTATAGTAAGTTAGGCATTAATAATAAACATTATATTAATTATATAAATCCTAGGGTTTATGCTATAAAAGCCTTAGATTAGATTTTTTTTCTTAAGCATAAGATTATTTACTTTAATAATAATATGTTGTTGATTAAAGTTTGCTTAGAGAAAGGTTTTTTAGTAGCTTTTAGCTATATATTTACTATGCTTATTGCGTTAAATAATAATTATAACCTTAGCGTTTGTTTTAAATGTTAAAGCTTTTACTTTCAAAGCTAGGTTATTATCTTTAATATATATATCTTTAAATGCTATGCTAAGGTTAATAAGTTGGCTATTTAGCAAATAAGCTGAATTATTATTGTCTGCTATTTAAGGGTTAGTGCTAGCGATAGGACTATTAAGTATAGTAGAGGCTAGTTTATTATTATTATAACCTTTGTTTATTTTATTAATAATAGCGCGTTAAATAGCAGATGCTTAGGTATTAAAGTATTGCTAGCTATGTATAGCAATTCTTTTCGCATTTTTAAGAAGTAAGCTATAAAATAAGGCTATATAGTTTTTATAAAAAGCATAAAAGAAGGTTTTTTAAAAGGTTAGCATAAAGATAGCGTTAACTTAATTATCTAAGTTATATAAGGTATTAATATTATATTCGTTACTAATCTATCTTAGGACTAATATAAAAAACTTATTAATAAATAGGGTAAGATTTTATTTTATTATAATATTCTACATTATATTAAAAGGCAAACTATTTTATAATAGTGGAAAAGT
>JALRMF010000081.1:0-111116 GCA_026120015.1 Dendrostoma leiphaemia
TTTTTTAAATACTTTTTAAAAGCTGTAGTATTTTATTAGTATGCTAAGTAGTTTAATATTTATATTTATTGCTTTATTATAAGTAAGATATAAGATATATTATTAAGCATTGTATTATTTATATTTGGGTTTTAGTGCTGTATTTATAGCATTATAGCTTATTTTGCTTTTTCTTAGTTTTGATTTTTTAATTTATTGCAAGCTGCGATTTTATTGCTATAAAAAGTTGTTTCTTTTATCATTAACTTATTGCTGCTTTAAGGAGATTTATATCTTTTTAATTAGTTTTTATTTTTTTATGTTTTTAATTTATTAATGACTTAAGACTTTATTGTGCTTATTGTTTACTAGATTCTTTTTTATTTATCTAAGCTTTTTAGCTTGTTTTTTTATAAAGGTATTGTTAAATTTATTTAAGTGCTTATTTTTTAAGTTATGCTTAGTGATTAAATTTTTTTTTTTGCTTTTGATTATAACTAATCTTTTAAGTATAGCTTGTTTCTAAGAGATTTAGCTAATGGTTTAATTAATTTAAGGATTTTTAGTTTTTAGCTAAAGAAGTCTTAAGATTAGCTTATATTATGCTGTATTTATAATATTAAAGGATATAATTATGATTTATTTTTAAATTAAAATTAGAAAATAATTAGTCTTTATATTAATTATACTTTATTTATAAGTTATTGCTTATTTTTTTATAATGCTAAGTTAATAGGGTTTTTTCTTTTATTTCTATGTAATTTGGTTTTTATTAATAATGTTTAGGGATATAAAGTTTTTTTAAGCGCTATTGTTTAATAGTGCGCTATAGTTTTTTTTATTAATTTTTGCTTTAAAGATAATATATATATAATTGGCGTTGTTTGTTGTATATAGGGATTATAGGGGTTTTAATTATTTATTGTCTCTTATAGGCAATCTTATTTTTTTGGGTGCTATTTGCTAATATATTTCAGCAAATCTTATAAAGGCTGACTGCCTTTTTATTAGTGCTAATTATAGGTTTTTTATTTTATATAAATTATATAGCTAATAATAGTATATTGCTTCTATATAGTCTTTTTGTTAATATATACTTTTAAGCAATCTTTAGGTAAGCTAATATATACATTATAGTATTATTTATTAAAAACTTTACAAAATTATAGCTGTGATTCTTTGACTGCTTAGATGATTTAATTGAATTTTTATACTAGAAACCATTTATGTTTAGCTTTGTTAATAAAGTATATTTTACAGCTATAGTATATATAAGAGATTTATCTAAGTTTATAGTAATTTTTGTAAAAAGAGCTGATTTATAGGTCTTTATATTTTATTGCTGTTGCCTTTTATAAGGGTATATAAATAAGGAGTTCTTATAGGCTGATTTTATATATAAAATGTTTAACCTTAGTGTTTTTTATAATATATCTTTAGTCTAGTGTAGCAGGTTTTAGTAAGTTATTTAATTAATAATTTTATTTTATAAGTTATTATATAATAATTTTACTTTTCTTTTATTATTTAGTTGCGTATAAAAATATTAGGTTATTAAAGTTATTGTTTATTTTTTTAAGAGCATGGTTAAGTAAGTTTAAAAAATAATCTAAGTTGCTGTTTTAAATAATAGTATTATAAAGTAGTTTGCGTTTTTTTATAGCTAATTATTGTGATTTTCTAGGCTTTTAGAGAAATTATCCTATAGATTTTTTTGCTGAAAAATATAATATACAGCTATTATTATAACAAAAAGCTTAATAAAAGGTTTTATAGTTAATAGAGTTTATTATTTATTTTGAAAAGGATAGGTTTTAAGGATATTATTTTAGTTTAGGTGATTTTTTAAGTCGTTGTATCTTGGTACAAAAGTATATATTATTGGTAAAGTATATTTTTCTAAGTACATTAAATTATTACTATCTTTTAGAGATAGGTTTTTATAGCTTTTTTAATTGGCGGCATTTTTATACAAAATGTTTTTTTTTACCACAGTTAAAGCATTTGCTTAGTAGCTTTTTATTAGCAGCTTCTAATTTTATAAGGCCTAAGTGTATCGTTCTGCTAATAATTGTGTTGTTATTAGATTATTATTATAGTTGGTAATATTTGCTAGTATTAGCTTATAGGCGAAACTTTTATAGTGCGCCGTTGCCTTTTTTATTGCGTTTTTATTATTGTTTATATAAATAATTGTTAATTTATATAGCTATAGCGATATATTAAGCAAATCTTTTAAGTTGGTTTTATTTAAATAGCTTATTTTTAACTTTGTTTTTTAATCCTTTGTAAAACTGGGATATTATTAGCTTGTTTTTTTATTCTAAATGTGCTAAAACTTAATAGAAATTAATAATATATTCTAAGGCTAACTTAGTTTATTGTAGCTTATAAAGTTATTGTTTTATAGTGTGCTTTTTATTAGGGTTATTAAAAGTTTTCTTAAGAAGTTTTTTATAGTTTTTATAGCTGTTAAAAGCTTTTATAATTATATTGTCCTAATTTTAATTATTATTCTCTAGATAGTCCCTTAGGATTGGTTTAAATTATTTAGCAGCATTTTTTTTAAGGCAAGTGTTAAAAAAGAGGAATTTTTCTTTGTTTTTAATAAATTAATTGGCATTATGCTTAAAATAAGCGTGATTATAAGTAAAGAAGCCTTAGAGGGTTTCTTTAGTGTTATTATAGGATTTTAGTTTGTTTATTTTATAGAATTTGCTTTTTTAAATAGTTTAAAGGCGGGTGATTTTTTAACTAAAATAGCTAACCTGCTTAATTATCTAAGCTATAATAAGGTTGCTGTTATTTTTAACATTAGATAAGGTAAGAGTCTAGAAAGCTATTATGTTTTTATATTATTTAGTTAATGTATACTAAGCCATTTTAAATAAGAGTTATTAAAATGTAATAATTACTGCTAAGTCTTATAGGTTTTTAAAGTACTAAAGGGTTTATATTAGCAAAAATGGTTAAAAAAGTATACTAATTGTAGTACAAAGATATTATTATTTTATATTTAGCGAATGATTACTAGCAATAAAGCTATTTAGGGGTAAGTACTTAGATTAACGACTAAAGAGCTATTTACTAAGTTTATCTAATAGTAAAGAATATGTCTAAAGATATATCTAGCTCTTTAGTCTTAGATTATTTAGCTTATTTAGCTTATGGCCGTGATTCTAATGATCTAATAATCTAGCCTACTTGAATTATTGCTAAGTTACCTATAATCTTAATAATCTAAAGATTATATAACTACTGCTGACTTATTTTAGTCTAATAGAATAAGTGGTTTGTTTGTATAAGCGGAGTATAGGAATTGCGGCGGCGGAGGTTCCTTTTTTCTGCAACCCTTTCTATATGCTAATCTGTCTTATCTGTTGTGGGTTATAATATAATGTTATAAGTGTAAAAGAATAAAAAATTAAAATAAATACAGTGATTAAATTTAATAAGCACATTAATTAAATTTATGCTGCAATTATAGCAGCTTTGCATATAATACTAAATTAAATATATATTAGTATATAAAAAATATAGTAGTTTAAATAGCATAAAGCTATTATATATTAAAGTTAGCGGAACTTAATTTGCTTATATAGTTAAATTTAGATTTAAATATAAGATTAATTAAAGTAGTAATAAAGCGGTACTTTAACCTATAGCGCAGTTAAGCCTTAGCGCGCATAGATATAATTAATTAAAATACTATACTAAGAGAAAGCTTGCTTAGCAGCACAATTAAAATTTATAAAATAAGTTACTAAATAACTAAACTTATTATTTATATAATAATTTTAATAAATATATAAAGCTTATTTAATAAATTTAATATATTTATTTTAATATTTTATAAAAATAGTTTTACATTGCTAAAGCTATATAAAAGTTTAAGAGAATAGCAATGTAAATAAATTGTAGTTGTATACAACTTGTGATATATTTATATTTGCGTTTGTGCTGTTTGCAAGATGTGTGTCAGGTGTGGAAGACACATCGCACACGGTGCGCTCTGTCCGTTGTAAGAGAGTAAGAACTCAACCTATCACGCACACACGACTATTTTCCAAGCCACTCAGGCTCCTTGGCGTTCCCTTGTCTAAGGTTCAGCTCCCAGCTTGCTCGGGCCGATCTCGTTGGTCACTGGTCCTTTAGCCATACCTGTTGACGACGTCACCGACCCTGTGTTGGCCGCGAGAAAGACGACTGTGGTGGTACGCTGGTAGCGGCCTCTTCTGCGGCCGGATAAATACAACTCTGACTGCATCATCCTATTTTCCGCGTAAAAGGTCTCAATGCCGGCTCTGCTTCGTTCATCAGCTGGTGGTAATGATTGAGAAAGTCTTCGAAAGAGCACTGCATGTACTCCAGGGCATGTATGTGAAAGTATGGATCCGACGTTCGTTGCATGGATGCACTCCTGCGCGTGGAGAGAGAGAGAAGAAAAAAAGGGGGTGGGGGTTGCATACAACGCACCAAGCATTACGAGGTGTATCAAGAAAATTAGGCCAGAAATATTGAGCCATTCCAGCATCGCAAGGCTGGGGCACCTAATAATCCTTGCATACTGACAAAAAGGTATGGGATGCTTCACGCGACGTCCACTTGAGGGACTTAGATCAGTGATGTGGAGGTACGTATCCGAGGACGACCTTGCGTGTGATTAATTACAAACTGGTTTGGCATTCAACAGGCTCCGATGATCAGCACCCAAGTAGACCACCAACATAAGCTGCAGTGAAACCAACTGAACAATTATGACAGATGCGGCGGTGGTGGTCCGAGATGACGCAACAAGTATCTTGTACTCAGGTCCCTACGGCAAGATACCCTGGATGTCGGTACTATGTACCGATCTTAAGTAATATGTGACTGACGCAGAATGAAGCTGCATTTTGTTTGTTCGGCTCTGTCGTTTGCACGGGTGTCCAAACGCTGGAAACTGTCCAGTCATTGCACGGTGCAACTTAGCGCCAAGGCGTCCATAGGCATCTGCAGGCTGCGAACGGTGCAAGCGGAGGTAACGGAATTAGCACTAAAGGGATCAAAGAGGGACACGGGATTCGTACTGAGGGGCCATCACGCTTTGCCCAGTATAACATATATACACGCCGAGTTGGTGCTGCCTAAGCGCTCATCGGGGTCAGAGCCTTGAGCCATCCTCTCATCAACCTTTCACAACCATCACCCGTCACCCATAGCTCTCTGCCAACGCCCCAACGGACAATCTACCATGGCCGAGCAGCAGAACTCGGCAGAATTGCCGAAGTCCTCTGGCCAGCTGATCAAGTACACCGTCGGCCACTACAGGCAGAAGGGAGTCGCCCATGAAGACTTTGTCCAGTGGATGACCCACGAACACATTCCCGCTGCCATTCCACTGTTCAAGAAACACAATATCAGCAAATATACCCTGGTTAGCAGCTGCCCCTGACATAGCTAAATGACCACTGCTGACTTCTATTGTACCCAGTATGTCACGCCCCCCGCTATGAATGAGGCGTTCGGGGCGGAGCTGGCGAAAATCCGGCCGGGCTGGGAAATGGGAGGTTTCGATGCCATTTTGGAGTACTGGCTGCATGACCTGAACGATCTGAAGGGCCTGCTGGCCGACCCAGACTGGGCGGCCACGGCAGTAAAGGACGAGGACAAGTGGTGCGACATGTCGAAATCTACGCTTCACATTGGGTTCGATACCCCGTATCTTCTGGAAAATGGGGAGGCAGTCAACCTGCCCAAGTGAAGGGGAATTCTCGTTACCATGGCAATGGCCATTATAGAAAGTCACCTATTCGGCATCAAACAATGCAACATTATTAGCAAGCTATGTGTTGATTTTCCTTGTGTGCCAAATGACTTCATATAGTAGCCTCGCATTTCGACACTCCTGAAGACATCTCGGATCCGTCTGTCACTGACTGAGGTGAGGTATGGCGTCACTTTGGCCCCAAATTGACTCGCCACAGTCTCTATACTCAGGAGTGTCTCGGTTGATGTTGTGCATTTCCTGTGTCTACAGTACACCATCTGTATACTGTGTGGCAACCCAAAAGGGGTTGCCGAGACTCTGCCGCGAAATTCCTGTCAAGCTGAGCACTGTCGAAAAGCTGACATCCATTCTACATGGTCGTGCAGTGAAGGGCGGCAGAAGAACTTGACTATCAGTACGCCACTAATCTTGAGTCACATTTTGAGGACGAAATCTCTTTGGATGCCTCGGACTTGTGGGTGACCTGCCTGCGTCGTCTGTTGGTATTGGGGGCTGAAACGATATTAATGTCAGCTTATCCTTGTTCGAGGCTGGGCCACGGAGTGTCCTCAAGCGGAAGAAGGAGAGAAGGACCACACGGAGAACCGATATACGCGAGAACTGGGGTGACTCAGAACGTTGAATTGCCAAATCAGTGGCGTGAGAGGAGGCTGGGTCGGGTCATCGGATGCCAGGGGTGTGAGCACGGCCAAGAAGGGACAGCGTGGACAGGCACCCGGGCTGTGCCGCTTGTCGACTCTAAGAACCATGCGATACCTTTGACCACTACTCCAGGTCTAGTCGTCCAATGCGCTGCTGGCTCACTCTGTAGCATCATGGAGTCATTCTCATAAACCTTTGGACAGCTATGGTAGCCTTGTTGTCCGAATGGTCTCGAGCTCGTCTTCTCATGCCTTGGAGACCGCAGGTAGTGATTTAGAAGGTACATGCATTTGGAACCTTGGAATATGAAGGCGAGACAAGACAGACCCCTAGTCACCCTCGGTAGCGTTACTGTCTTCCACAAGACCCGAGCCTTTTCTCTCGCCAATTTGAGATCCAGCTGGGGGCACGTTTTCAGTTGGTTTCCCGTTTTCCTTTACCATCCCAAACTCAGTCTCAAGTTCCGTGCGCATAGGTACCTCCTTTGCAACACATGCAACAAGTATACCAAGGAGAGCAAATGCGAGACCCACCTGCCAGCACAATTTGAGGCTATCCGCATATATACCTTTGAGGGTGGCTTGGCGGTCTGGGTTTATCGAGTATACACGTCCGTCAGACGCCAAGGCGTAGGCCCCTCCATTGGAGAGCATGTTGCGCAGCGTGGCGTCTGTAATTCGAGCCTCCACCAACTGGTTCACCCGGCTGTTGAAAATCGCCAAAGGTATTGCCACCCCCCAGATCGTGCCAAATCCACGCATGAAGGCCCACGTAGCGGTTGCGACAGCCACATCCGATTCGGGCAATGGGGCTAGAATCGTGGGCAAAGTCACAGTCATTACAAGTCCGATACCCGCAGCCCCGAGTATTTGGCCTCCAGCCCAGTACCCAGTTGTGGAGCTGGCATCGAGTCTGGTGAACATGCCAAACGTAACTGCAAAAAAGATGAAGCCTGCAAAGTGTAGCGGACGGTACCGCCCAACTTTGGTAAGGATAGCACCGCTCAAGATCGCAAAGAACATGGTGACCACGGCGCTGGGAAGAAGGTCCACACCAGATAGCAGTGCTGATCTCCCCAAGACGCCCTGGAAGTAGACTGGAAGGACGAAGATAATCCAGTATAGCAGTACGTGGTGGATAAAGGCCAACAGAAAGCCGACGAAAGATGTTCGGTTCGAAAACAGTCTCAATGGCGTTGTGGGTTCTGGGACCCGTGTTTCAATGAAGAGAAACAATGGCAATCCCGCAAAGCCTAGGATCAAAGGCAATAGCGTTCTCCAATGTGACCAAGGCTGTTGACCACCTCCCCAAGTCAAAGCAAGCAGTATGGACGTAATCGCGGCCACTAACAGAGTGTTTCCAACAATGTCGATACGCTTCATTGAATCCATCGTCTTGGCTTGATGCCTGGGAAGGGCTCCAAGGGACACTCCCACTAATATAAGCGAGATTCCAGCGAGCGGCAGATTTAGGTAAAAAACCCATCTCCAAGTCGCACGAGCAGCGAATACACCACCGATAACTGGGCCGATGGCAGTGCCAATACCATATATAGCAAATATGAAGCCCATAAACTTGCCACGTTCTCGCATGGGGACTAGATCGCACACGACAATCTCCACCATGGTGTTCAGGCCGCTGGCTCCGATGCCTTGGATGGCGCGTCCTGCAACGAGTGCCCCGAGGTTAGGTGCAGGACCCGAAATAGCAGAGCCAATTGCAAAAAGGAGGATGGCGAGCAAGGTGAGGCTCCGGCGGCCAAAAATGTCGGCCATCTGACCGAATAAAGGTGTGAATGCCGTCATTGTAAGGAGATAGGCGTTGGCGATCCACATATAGGCCTGGCTGGAGCCAAGGTCGTGTATCATAGAGGGCATTGCAGTCGACACCGCTGATGCGTCTAGCGCCGCCAGCAGACTTGAGACCGACATCGATGTCATAATAGCCTGGAAGACCCATGGTGTCAGGAGACGTCGTTGAATGTTTCGAAAAGCAACAGACTAATGAAGGACGGAGGCGATTGCCTACCCAGAAGCGCCATCCTCGTGAGGATCGGTCATTCAGCCGTGGCTCAGAGGGCGAATCGGGAATAGTATGACTTGCTGATGCCATGATTCAAACCACTGAGGAGCATTAAGGACATTCAATAATGCGTGGGACGTGTCGAATCAAAAAGAAAAAAAGAAGAAAAAAGAAGAAAAAAGACGACAGCCTTGGTGCAGATTGCCGATGTGGATGAACGAAGGGGGGACCGGTGTTCAACACTTGGAAAAAGTAGGCGGCGTTAAAACCCCCTAAAAGAAAAAAAGAAAGAAAGAAAAAGGGTGCAAGAAGAAAAAGGCATCAAAGAGCACTTTGAGCCTCATGGAAACCGGTCAGCCGACGCTGCAAGTCTGGAGGCAAGGCTCACGGCGTAATAACATCTCGTATTCAGCGAGGATGCAGAGTGGTGTCTCGGGCCAACGGCAAATGTCTCATCCTACAGACAACCCATGGGAATGCACACAACCACTGACAAGAAACAATCAGTCGGAATGCCCAGTTGATGAAACTTGGAGGCCAAAAAAAATGGGGAGTGCAGTCTCTCCGTCAGCTTGTGAATTCCTGATGTGCAGACCGGCCTGCATGTGTGGCGCTATATTTCTAGTCAATGCTGTATCACCTTCGGAAATCCAGCTACCACAGCCACCGCAGTGGGGCCCGCGCCCGGCCGTTGGCAACACAACATTTGAAAGCTGAAAGACCAGGGCGTCTCTGAAGTTCGCGCTTGCCTCCACGCACTATGGATGTGGTACAATTCCCGTCCATGCAGTTGGCTGGCACACCGGTCGCGACACCATTTCGATCAATGTGCTTATCGGATCCTTTCAATGTGCGCGCCATCAACAAAAATTCTTTCAAAACATTTAAACCTTGTCAACAGTTGAAAAAAAGACTGCTGATGTTAATTATATTAATTACAGATTTTATTTGTTTATTTAAGTGAGTTATTTAAAAGCAAAGCTAAACATAGTTATAACTTTAAAATTTCTCTTAATAAGAAATTCAAAAAAAAAACTTTATAGTATTTATATATTAAATTAACTATTAAATTATTTATAAAACTCTTAAATAAATCTATAGCAATTTTACTACAGCTTATTAAACTTTTAAAGTATTTTAAGCATATGCTTTTTATTATTATTATAGCATAACTTCTTATAAGCTATAATATAACTTATTATAAGTTACTAGCTTTAAAATATTATAAATAAATTTTTGTAACTTTTATAATAATAAATAAATTTGTTAAAAAGAAATACAGCTTGTAAGCAATAATATAAATTTCGCATGTATAGTAGTAAAGCGACACTAATTTAAACACTGTGCTTATTAGATTATTTTACTGTGTATTTTAAACGTTTTTAAAAGTTTTTACTAAAATAAGCTTTAAAACTACTAAAAGAAAATTTATTATAGCTATAAAAGCTATTTCCTTTTAAATATATATTTTTAAGCTTGAAATTAAATAGCGTACTAAGAGAACGCAGAAACTATGAGAATAACCCTAACCCTAACTTTACATTTTTTTTTCTTTGGAATATCTTCCGCAAATAAAAAGATAAAAATAAATGAAAAATACAGTTAAATTAAAATATTTGGTTTAATAGTTTACAAAGTTAAAAATGTATCTCAGATTTCTTTTAATGGCGCAATAGGGTGCGCACAGTGAAATGATCCGATAAGCATAGTGTTCGAATTGGTGTCCGTAGTAAAGCCCTAATGTTTTTAAAAAAATTATGAATTCCTGGTTTGTTTAAGAATTTTAGGCCTTTGTGTATGCTTACTTGTAGTAAACCAAGTCTGGCTTGTATAAGACAACATGGTGTTTAGCTGTGCATCGCAAGAGAGCGGCACTGTATGGCGTCAATAGTGTGTGATTAACTGTAGGTTGATAGCTATAGCAATAGCCCGGTCCGCCTCGGACCGGAGGCATACGGCCACCAGAAGGAACCAGCTGGCCAAATGGCTAGCCGGGCCGATTCGGCCCGACGGCAATTGGAAGGGACCGTACGCGTGTACGCCTAATCCCTTTGGCGTACGACGATAGTTTCCCTTCCGTTCCTTCTGCCAGACATCATCAACAACTATAGCAATACACTCGTTTTCACCCCCCCATTCAGACCTCTTCGTATACGGAGATTGACTTACCAACATTAACTTTGATGACTGCATAATGTCGGCATCCATTCACGGGTGGAGTAATGCGAGTTGACGACACGTAAAACGATTCCAAACGTCCGCGCACTTGAATTCAAAAATAGATGCCGCATTGAAGAATATGCAACCTTGGGGGTGTATGGAACAGGACTTGTTCAGGCTGTGCAAGCCTGTCAAATTTGAGACAGGCGGAGACAGTAAATCTCTTTGGACGTGGAGATTTCCTGCCACTATCATCATAATAAATACCGTTCATTTCCAAACGGTAGTAGGATTGTGTCCACACAGGGTATTCAATCTATTCAGCATTGTCTTTGTCTCAATATGTCTTTCAACCTGGATGGACCTGGGCTTACACCACCGGCTGGCGTTGAGCCACAGCTTGACAACCCACCCAACCGGAATGATGTAGCTATTCCCGTCATTATAATCTGCATTGTCCTGTGTTCGACTCTATTCTTGCTTCGAATATACAGCAAATACCTCTCAAAAGACTTACACTGGCGTGACCGTAAGTCTCTTACTGCGCCCATTGTGAAAGTCCATGCTCTTGCCTGGCTAACACCAGTCAGTGGTCACATGTATAGCTTTTGTGAGTAAATAGCAGAGCTTTTTTGAAAACCTCTGCCGTCACTGATGTTTCAACAGGCTCTCTTCTGGCCGTATATTTTTTACAGCTGGAGCTTGACCTACACGTCAGGGGGATATATGGTTCACCAGTGGAATATTCGCCTGGGTCAACTTTCAGATTATTTCTACGTGAGTAGTTAATTTCGTATGGGAAATCACGAACACATACATCAACTGATGTGCTTTGCATAGGTCACTTTCGTTGCAACGCTATTCTACGTCTTGGTGGTGACTTCAATCAAAATTGGGATTTTGCTGGAGTTCACAGCCATCTTTGTCCCCACGGGCACACGAAACTATTTCTTCTGGATTAGCAACATAACAATAGGCATAATTTTCATTTGGGGGATCCTTGGCTTCGTTTTAAGCAACGTCAACTGCACTCCATATTCCGGGAATTGGGATCCATTGGTTGCTGGCCGCTTTTGTCGATTCAGCATCTCACAGTTAAGTGTGGTATCGGCTATCGTCAATCTCGTCATGGACCTGGTACCACTTTTGCTTCCACAAAAGATAATCTGGGGTTTGAATGCCTCGTGGAAGAAAAAATTGGGAGTCAGCCTAATCTTTCTCGTCGGCCTTCTGTATGTGAGACAAATATTCCCATCATGCACTCTTCCAGTCCGATTTTGCTGATCAGATAATTGAATTCAGCGGTATTGCTTCAGCTACTACTCGCCTTGTCTACAACGTTCGATTTTCAGAGTCCAACGACACTAGCTACTTTTACAGTCTCGTGGGAATCTGTTCTTTGGCCGAGGTCACTTGTGGAATCACCATTCTCTGCGTGCCCTTCACCCCAAAAGCATTGACGGGCCTCACTCAGTCCAGAGTTTTCACCTCTCTTAAGTCCTGGACATCCACGCTCAAAGGATCCGATGCTTCCAAGACTGGCGGACCGTCATGGCCTGCTGGATCGGGATCGAAGACCCGCCAACGAGGTCCATACAAGGAATTCGACAAACAGCCTTTGGACACCGTACATCTATCACCCAGGCATGAAACGTCTGACACAGCGGCTATCAACTGTGAAACCCGGATCTCGATGAGCGAGGAATACAACCCGAACCAACGAGATACAAACAATTATTATCTCAGCAACCTACCGAGCCGCGGTGGAATGTTAAAATGATCAGGCAGTTGTACATCAGTCACCAGGAGACTGCACCCCTTCGGACCATCTGTCGATTGCGATCCTCACAGCACAAGAAAATATCGCATGGTGCTTGCTTCATTAGTTTGCTTCTTCTCCTGTTGTTCGTTGTTATCGTGGAAACAGTGAAATGCTTGTTTGAGTATACCTAGGTATCTTAACGCTGGATTGCGCCGCACGGGCTTACACCTCTGCATGTTTCCTTCATACCTGGTGGTTTTAAACATGCAGAGCAACGCACGCAATTTTGTGGAGTGAATTGGCTGTCTTATGTTGATGTGGGATCTGAGCTTCTATAAATGTCGCTTGAAAGCACGACTTCCGAATGACAGAGGGCAGGATGCTGCGGATAGGTGCTTACATATGTAGCTATGGACTTGACCACAATCCATCCGGAGACGCCTCTATTCTTTGATGAGTTGCTTGAGAAAAGCACAACCACAGCGCTCAGGTAGGTAGGCTCGGAATGCGTACACAAACAGTGTGCGCCAGCTCATCGCCTCGATAGAACGATTGTCGATCGCTATATGAGAAGCTCACAAGACAACATTGCATGCTTTCATCCCGGCTCGGTGGTACCAGAGCTGTCGATGCTTGTACTTCGGAGGCTCGCCCCAAATTCCCGGAGCGAAGGCGGGCGCTGCTAAGCGCGACTAACTATATATTTCGCAGTTCTCACCCATCAACGCTCTCCAGATTCTTGACCTCATATCAGTTGTAAAGACAACGCACTCTCAGACCCCTCGCCATCTCTGATCTACCATAACCCACTGCGCAGTCTGCGCCTGGCAGCCATTGCTGATTCTTGAAATTCTCATCGCCAGCAATTACATCGCAACGCACACCCTTGATTTGCACCGTTGGTCGTCATGGCTTCAGGCATGTTTTCCGATCCTCTCGTCGCCCTTCGCATCGCGCCGTTGGTCTCAACAACCTGTACGCTCGTCTTTGCCTACGAACAGCACTTCTTTCTGTCACTCTTCAACAGACCTGCGATCCGGCCATACAGCAAACGATTTCTACCGGGGTACTTTGCCCTCTTCTTTTCAGAGGGTGTCTTCCAGGTCTTTGGTTTTCTCGGCGCAACAATCGCGACATCGCTAGCGAACCTGTATTGGAATGGAACCGGCAGCCGCACTTTGAACGAGCACGGATCCTATTGGTGGTATACTTCAATAGCAGTCCTTGCTATCAGCCACTTTCTATATACCCCGTTGGTCTACGGACCTATCCTTACGATTCGAGGAGACAGACAGTTTCAAAAGGGACAAGACGCGAATGATGAGCTAGACAAGTGGCTTCGGGCGAACCGGTTGAGGATGTTGACCACAGATTTGGGAGCGTGGCTCGTCGCGGTTATTGCTGTAAGCAGAAGCGTGACTGTCTGAGGAATACGGTTTCCCAGGGATCTCACGTGTACACACCAGCGGCGGACATCGTCGATACGAGCTCCAGTTTTGGTGTATGCCAAGCTCTCCATGAGTGCGGCCATGGATAGTAAGGGGCGGTGCGCAGAATACCATTGAACTTTGGTGCATCATCACGGAATAGCCATTTCAAAACACTGCCTCATAGATCTCGACATCATGGCTGTCGCGCTTCTAACCGACTTGGGTCACTTCGAGCCTAGCGAGAAATCCTAAAGTCGCGGTGCAGATGACGCAAATGTTGTGAGGCAAGCTAGTGTCACCCAAGCTGTCAGAATGGGCACGATTGTGTTGAGCTTGAACATACCTACATAATGTCTGATTTTATGTTTGGCGATGTCATCGGTTGATCGTTGCAGAGGTCTTCATGCGAGGCTGATAATTGCTCAAAAAATATGTCGATGTGCCGTATGCCAAGGGTCTACAGGGCCCTGATGATGGTAATTGATAGATGGGTTACCACAGCTGGTCACCCATGCACTGAGTGGCGTCGGGTGATACTTGATCAGGCCGTGCTGAAGTGCACGGTAAATGTAGGCAGGTTTTCAAAAATCCATGGATGACTCTGACTTTTCATTCGCCACATGCATTGGACCCTTTGAACAAGCTCAGCGGTGTTCCCATTGCATCTGAAAGGGCGAGGGGCGGAAAGCTCGGTCTACGGCTGAGTTAACGAAGATTTCGGGTACAGCATCGTGGGCGACCTGGCCATATCCATCGGCGTGAGGCTGCCAGTGAGGCCATGGTTTCTTAGCAAAATACATGCTCTTCGAAGTCCCCGCTTCTACGGAAGCAGTGAAGGCAGCTGGATACTCCATGCAAGAGCTTCGTGGCTCGCAGACGGGAGTTTTCGTTGGCCAGATGACGGATGATCAACGTGGCGTCTTGTTTCTGTGAAGTAGTCGCCGCTATTTGCAACGCTGCCTGCAAAGTTGAAACGCTCCGCCAACTCTGTCAAACGTCTCTATCGGCCTGGTCTCCCAGGCTGCTTCTCGGTATGACAGACAATTCGCGGAACTAGAAGCAGTGGTTGAGGCTTCTTACCATTGGCAGGTCCAATGGCTCCTAGTGGTGACACACGAGGCCCCCAACAGATAGGTACATGCTCTGAATTTGATCTGGCTGACAATGACCTCCAAGGTTGCGTGATATTCGCACAAATGACGATAGCAAACGCACCTTTACAGTTTGATCATCCAGCCCTTATCGAGTCAATCTAATTTCTGGGCAACATGAGAACGGCAATGGGATACAAACGAATTCTTCCGCTGCAATATTCCAATTTGCATGACATTTGCTCGCATAAACCTGTACATATTTCACCAAGTTTGAACTATTTGAACTTGCGCTTTGTCCAACCTTCTGTTTCGAAATGATAGTTCTACTTGCAATGAGGGCTGTTTTTACAATGACTGTCACAGTAGGTACTTCCTACGTCTTGCAGAGTGAATCAGATTAATGTTCAGCCAAGCAAGAATGACTCGCTACATAGGGTACAGACATTGGGCTTGGACCGCTTGGCCGGTAGAAGCACGACGAGACTTACCCAATGTGATTGTAGACATTTGGCCAAGCGAAAGTAATGAGCAACCCGAAACCTCTTGTAACCAGCCATGAGGAATCGTAACACCATAGCACGCAATCTCAAGCGTTGTGGCGATAAGCTCGCAGCTGCAGATAGACCCTGGGCTTCGACGCAAAAGCCGGAGTTACTTGGACTACTTGGCAGCCTGTTCCACATGGGCTGGAGTTTGGAGAACTAGATTCAGCTCCCCTCGCCATTTCCTATTATTTCGTCGCCATCGATAGGACCCCATATCCTGAACAGCCCAGCCAATGTCTGGCTCGTTGACGTACCTGCGGCGTGGGGGTCGTGTTAGCTTGCACGAGGGTCTGAAAATTCTTAACAAAGTCGACTCGATCATAAATACCGCCTCCTGGCCAGAATTTGCTCCAGTCGCGTTGATACCCATTCGAATGGATTTCCGCCCCGGCAGCATATCCCGTTCCCCGTGAAGATGTCTACCGTAAGTGCTCGAGATGGACCGGCCCTCCAAAAGCAGTCTGAGGTGGTCACCATTGGGGATGGCAAAGAACCCACTTCGTCCAGGGAGTCTTTGACAGAAAGATCAGCCCTTGGCGTTCCTTTACAGCAGAAAAGATTCTTCTGGCAGAGATCCAAGGCCTATGATCTGGACGCAGTCGCAACACTCCGGAGTGTCTATGATGACCCCGAAACTGCTAAAAGATATGAACCCAGGGCCGACTGGTGAGTCAGAATTCATTTCGACATTACCCAAATTCTGGATTGTAGACGTGCTAAATGTTATCATTTAGGGAAAATGTACACCGTTTTGACGCATCTGCGAGATGGACCTGGAGAGAAGAGAACAAGCTTGTGAACAAGATCGACAAAAGAATCATGGTTTTCGCTATTGTCATGTTCATGGCGCTCGAGATTGACCGGTCAAATCTTTCGCAGGCCTTGTCGGATAATTTCCTTGGGGACTTGGATTTGACCACCAATGGTGCGATTGCAGACCTTCCAGCGGATGATGTGTGGCCGCTGATCAACTTGCTCACAGATTACAATCTTGGGCAGACGGTATTCAGACTCTCATTCCTGTTGTCTGAACTGCCCTCACAGCTTGTGTCGAAATGGATGGGGCCGGATCGGTGGATTCCCACTCAGCTGTCGCTTTGGAGCATCGTGGCTTGCTCGCAGTTCTGGCTTTCAGGGAGGGCTTCCTTTCTCGCCACTCGGGCCATACTGGGAATATTGCAAGGAGGTTTCATTCCTGACGTGAGTGAAGTACCATGCGCGCTTAAATACTGATGAGCTTCGACTGACTTCATCACCTGATAGGTTATTCTATATTTGTCCTACTTCTACAAACACTCCGAACTTTCCATTCGACTCGGCTACTTCTGGGTTGGAATGAGCGCTGCAGACATTGTATCTGCACTTCTGGCTTACGGTATTCTGCGTATGCGTGGCGTGGCTGACATCGCCGGATGGCGGTGGCTCTTTATGATCGAGGCAAGTCATTATATCTACTTGGCATTTGTGATGCAGTATGTATTAACTAGTAACAGGGTATATTCACTCTTTGTATTGGTCTGTTGGCTTTTGGCCTAATGCCTGCTGGCCCCTGTCAAACTCCTGGCTGGCTCCGAGGGAAGAATGGCTGGTTCAGCCAAAGGTGAGGCGACGTACTCTGTTTGAAGATTTGTCGATGCCGTACTGACGAGATGAGACTCTAGAGACGAAACTATTATCGTAAACAGAGTCCTCAGGGAGGTGAGTGCCATTCCATGTTCTTTCATCCCATTTTCAGCAGGTGTAGACTCGCACTTTGAGCACTTCAAAGTAACTTACTCACAATACTACTCCCGAGACACGCTGAAGACTACCCGTTGTGGAAAAACCAACTAACAAAGACCGTAGGACCCGTCCAAGAGTGATATGCACAACCGAGAACCCGTTACGCCGAGACTTCTTTGGAAGAGTCTTAAGGATTTTGATCTTTGGCCATTGTACATTCTTGGTCTTATGTTCCAAGTTCCCACAGTGCCTCAGACCTCTTACCTCACCTTGACACTGAAGAATTTAGGTTGGTCAACCTTTGATGTCAACCTTCTGACAATACCTTACTATGTTGGGCACAGTGAGTACATGACCTTAAGCAATTTCTTGATACTCAGTTCTAATGTCTGTGTTACCAGTGTTCACCATGCTGGCCCTGACTTACCTCGGGGAGGTATGGAACGAGCTCGCACTGACGGCCATGATCGGTCAAATCTGGACCATTCCTTTGCTCATCGCCCTGGTTGCCATAAATCTTGCTACCACCAACAATTGGGTCGTGTACACAATCCTCGTAATCCTGCTGATTTATCCAAACGGTTCGCCTGCCTTCCCTTTCCCCCAAAGATGTGCATTACTCGAGCCCATCGTTATATCTCGGAGTCTACATATTGACGGTGCACCACACAGCGCATCCCATTCAAGTTGCTTGGAACTCGAGAAACGCCAACGCCGTTCGGACTCGCACTGTCAGCGCTGCATGCTATAACATGTTTGTGCAAGCTGGTGGCATCATCGGTGCCAATATCTACCGTGCCGGTGCGCCTTACTCCCGTTCAACTATTGCCAAATAAAACAGGCCCTTGCTGATCTCTATCCTCGTAGATGATGCACCATACTACCCTCGAGGCAACAGAGTCTGCCTCAGCATTGCTTGTGTGAATCTCCTACTGTACGCCGGGACGAAAGCCTATTATGTATGGAGGAACAAGCAAAAAGACAAAATCTGGACGAGCTTGAACGAGAGCGAGAGATTGGAATATCTCTCCAACCCGCCTGATGAGGGCAACAAAAGGTTGGATTTCCGATTTCATCACTAAAGGGCTTGCAATAAAGGTCAAATACCGATGCTTCGGCCTTTGATCCAGCGATAGGAAATTCAACCTCGATGGCGGTTCCAAGCCTCAATACTTCAGACAATGGCAAGACGAGTGTGTAGTTCCATCATGAATCCGTGCAATCTCCCAAGACCCTCGAAAGGTTGTAAGAGAGGATTGCAGTTTGGTTGTGTGGAGTCCGGAGTAGCGCTGATGCTGACAAATTCGTAAACCTGAGGCTGGCTCGTCAGAGTGCCATGCATATCGTGAGGTTAGCTTCCCCGCTTTGAACCAACATACCATACCTAGTGCTTCATGCAGAGATCTTTGTTGGTGATGAGTTTTGTTATCGAGTGTGGGCCTTTGCAAGATTGAAGACATGGTCAATAACCTGCTGCACAGGTATGCCACCCGAGAAAAGAGCACTAATTTGTACACCCAGGAATTAATCTACAGACACAGGCATTCCAATTAACATGCACAGTACTTATATTTCCGCCTACCTACACACAAAATCGAAAGTACCTTTCTTAATCAGCAAGATTGCACCGCTTTCAAATCTCTGCGCTATTTTATACTCTAGCCATTAAATTTAATGCCCCAGCTATACTTTAGCTATTAGACTTAATACCTTTGCTATTCCAACAGTCACATTGCTTCGGCGGCCAGGAAGGAATCCCTTGTATCGGGCCTGTCGAGTCTAGACGGAAGATGTAGGTCAAGGCCATGAAAAGAAGTGCCCTGAACCATGGACCATCGGAGCGTCCATCATCACTTCCAACGCGTGTCACTCGTGTGAATTGTAAGCAGAGACCGCCACACTGCTAGGCTTCCGCGCTCCATGTTGTGCTTTGCCGTATTGACACGGGTCTTGGGGCTTGAAGCCGAGTACATTCAAGATTGTGGAGTATATAAGTACCTACCTGTAGTCACCGAACAATCGACGGGGTTGACATCCTCGTCATCCCACGAAGAGCATTGCGCCTCCCACTCGCGAATAACGTGCGACGATCCGAGGCGTCTTGAGCCACTTCATCTACCTCCCACCAAACAAAAAGCAAATGACTCATCTAAAACGTGAAACCGGAGTACACATCACCAGCAGGGGGTGTGTACGTCGTTGCGGTGCTGGAATAGATGTCGATCTAAAAACCAACAAGTCAGCCAAGCCGCCTTGGACTCTACCGCGTCGCTCTTTGCTCGTGAAAAACACTTACGTTGACTCCTGGGTCGCTCGCCGAAGCATATGCCGGAATCGAGTACAAGTGGTCCGCTGGAGCGGCCGTCGACCCGCTTCCGGTGACGACGAGCTGTGCACACTCGGGGTAGAACTGTGGAGTGTTGGCCTGGTGCAGGGCGAGAAGCTCGTGGCGGATGAGGTAGTTCCCCGGCGCCAGGTTCTTGGGGATGGTGCTCGTCCACTTCAGGTTCTAAAGGACGACGCATGTCAGCTCGAGTACGAGACGTGTGACGCCGGTGGTACCGGTAGGAGGGACAGAGGCCTCATCTCACCTTCGCAACAAGCGCGGTCCCCCAGCTGGTGCCCGTCAGTGGGGGCGCCGTCATGCCCATCTGATCAATCTTGAACCACTGCTTCGACTTGCCGTCGCATGACGAGAAGGAGGCGCCGCAGTTGTACATCCAGACCATGACGGGGCCTTGCTGGTGGGTCCACTGGGGCCAGAACGCGGTGATGTTTGTGCCCGCAGCGATGGTGGCGTTGAGGGGAGCGGATGTGCCGCCATTGCAAGTCATCATTGCGTCGCTCACCGACAGGATGGGGTTATAGTCTGGCCATTGGCGCTCGATGGTCGCCGGCGAGGTTGAGGGCGAGAAGCCTGTGTAGCCAGGGTATGTTCTGCGCCCATGTCAGCCTTCTATGCATGCCGAAGGATGTCCCTGCACGGATCTGATGTTCTTACGTTGAACCAATTTGGTAGGAGGTGACCGCACCATGGCCGGCGACCAGGCAGGCCGCGGAGAAGATGGGAGCGAGGATGTCCAGTCTCATTGTAGAGGCTATAAAGATGGTCTTGCTGAAGATGGTATAGAATCCGAGTGCTTGGCGAGGTAGTGCCACAATATTCCTGCAGTAATACGCCAGGAGCGGGATCTTCGGCTTGAGCAGATCGAGGTGCTTTGGGAACCAGAAAAGGAGTCATTGCCAAGCACTGCAATACCCGGGGCCAGCACTTATATTTGTCCCAGCGGCATGTTGAATAGATCCCGTTGAACCTTTGCCCATCTACTGGACGAGGCAACCGATGCTTAACGGCCGGTACGGCACCCACGTAAATTAATTCGTGATGAGAGTGCTGCTTCATCGAGAAAATAGCGGTTGGTGCAACGCCGCGGATGGTATGCTTCCATGCCCTGCCCTTGAGTAAGCACCTGGCCATACAGACAGCCAGAGCTCTCCTCACATCGGACCCGGCCAACATTCACCTCCAATGCATTTCATCCAGTTAGATGAAATTCAAACTTGGCCATACCTCCTGCAGGTGAGGTTTTCCAGGAACACAGGGCCCACGAATAGCTGTCCCGACTGCCGATATCTGCGCTCTTGGTCAACTGGTGCTCACGGGCACAGAAACAAGGAGGAACAGCCTGACCCAAACTTCGGGGCCCATCATCCGAAGTATAGCATCTGGGGAAGATCGCGGCGTGAACGATTGGACGCAAGGCAATGTGACAGATTTATATCACCGCGATATGACATTGCAAGGGTGGTCCGGTGTACTGTGTACAGGCTATTTGGATAAATTCGGGCTCGGAATTGTTGTCGCCAAGCACCGCGTCAAGCGTACCGTGGAATCGCGTCTCTAAATATCCTGCAGCATTTCGCGTGAACAAGGCGAGCATATTAATGCGATTTCTCAAGCACTTCGATGGCATCCATTCGAGAAGCCGTCGACTGTCCTTGGGGACGATATTCCAGCATCGTGTGCCGCATGCTGATCGGTCGAAGACTCAAAGCCGGTGAGATATAACTCAAAATTGTTGCTGCAACATTGCGCTGCTGGACTGATGATCCAAGCGCCTTGTTGAACAGCTTTGCTGAGGTGTGTGCTTGGAGCATGGGACGAGGCTGTGTGAATTCTGGCCGAATGTTGTGACATCGTGACCGCGTCGAGCCCGATATTCGTTCGCTTTGCCTCAGCTCTTGCGAGGTTGCCGACGCTTCGACATCCTCCTTCTTGAAAGTTAATCACTGAAGATGCAACCACGCAACAAACTATCCGCCCAGTCATGAAGTGACTGTCCGTGTAGACCGAACTGCTCTACGGAGTTGTGCTCGCAATGTCCGTGGAGCCGGTCTGGCTAGATGCATCTCATCGAATGATAAACTCTTCGGCCAGTCTGCCATCGTCAGGCTGTAGAGCCTCGCCATTCATAAAACCGTCCAAGTAACACTCTCCGATGAATTCAAAGATCGGCTGGCGCGGGGTGTCAAATTCTTGTCGCAGGCGCAGGACCACCGGCACATTGCATCCAAACAGGACGCAGACGATGTCTCCCTTCTGTGCCTGTCTCGGAGCAATTCCAAAGTGGCCCTCGGCTGTAACAACGAGCCGGCGCCTGTGAGCAGACATTGTTCCCCGGAGTCTGGAGTAGAAACTTTTGGCAGATGTGCGGAAAGGCTCCGTATTGTTGAGATTCCTGTCGGGATGGCAAAGCTCCTCGAGCGTGAAACCACGAATGCGCAGAGCAGGGTCCTTGTTGACCTGCCACCACTTTTCGAACCACGGCGGCGTCGATTGGTCAATAACTTTCTGTTCGTTACAACTAGCTACCAGTAGCTTGAAGTCTCGTGCGAACTGAGGTGCAGGCGCGACCTTCTCGAGGAACCTGTCCACGCGATCCAGTGTAAGAGCTCTGGCTACGCTGTGCAACAAGGATTGCTTCTCTTCCGCAGAGGGATTCTTAGTATTGATGGGAGAAGTGGACGCAGCTGCCGTTGTCGGCTCTCCATGGCTTGGCCCCAACCCGTCGATGCGATCAATAACCAAGCCTTGACAGATCAAATGTTCAGGCGATTCCGACGGCTTAATCCTCAGGGCTGAAGCCTCTCCACTCGCCCTATATTCAGCTTGCCTCTTGTTGCGTTTTGGAGGTTGATGCACAGGTCGAAAGTTTGCTAGATGCTCGTTTGCGCTCTGGCTAACCATCAAAGGTACCACCAATGGCTCCACGACGGGGGTTCGCCAGTCCGGAATCCACGAGGGCCAGTCGGGATCCTTGCTCCGGAATATCTGTGCAAAGCAAATGATATCGAGACAGCCGTACTCCTCCACAAACCGTTCCACGAGTCGGCGGTAGAACGCTCTCACGTCCTCATCGTAAGCCGGAGTTCCAATCATCTGCTTATCAGCTTCTCGCGCTAAGCCGTGCACTCCCCAAATCCTGTCTCTGGGATCGGTGACTTCGTAGTCCCCGCAGAAGGCCATCAAAGATACCAGGCTCATCTTATGACGACTGTGAGCAAAGTGATGCCAGTCGATCATGCGACGCCGATTCCATGCCGTAGCCCATACAGAAGGCTCTATGTACTCCCTGTGAAAGTTTCCACATATTTCCAGCGCGTCCATGGCCTGTCGGAAGGTCTTACGGGTCACGAATTTGTGTCCGCAATGAAATATCAACTGCCGAGGAATGATAAACTCCTGAAGCGTCCATACCCTTCGCCACCAGGAATTTCGCAGGAAACACTCAAGCGACTTCCACCCGGTGTGGTTCTCGAGGCCTACAGGGATTTTATTGTTGCGTTGCTTGACTGTCTGGCGAAATTCTTGCCTCCTTTCTGCCAGTAGCCCGAGAAAATCCATGGCTTGATCCGTGTCATGGGTCTGTTCCCCGAGCCAGACCAAAGTGTGCCGCGCCTGGCGGTAGATCTGACCCATGAGCTTTACTTGCGATGCTCGCTCGCCTAAATCCGTCTGGTTGATGCAGATCGAGTCGATCCAGAACCAAGTATCTCCACTGCAGAACTCGTTGTCATAGTCCGAGCTGAGCATGCGTAGGAGGGGAACTAGACTCGCCAGGACACGAACTCGGTGGCCAGCCAGATTAATTTCTTGGTCGTATTCGGTACCCCAGGTGTACGAAACTGTCGTAAAGGGCGGGCAGTCCGGATCGCTGAGAGAAAACGTCGCAAGCTGAGCTTTCACTTCGGAAGTATCATCAACCCTTCGATCAAATTTGAGCAGTCGAAGAGAATCAAGCGATGTCAGCGGCTTGTACAGCGTGCTGTCCGTCCTTCGAGCCATGCTGCGGGACCTTTGGACATGGCGGTCGTCGCCGGACGCCGATTAGGATGAAGGATTCATCCGGATCACTTCGCACTGCCGTCCTCCTGGTCCACGGGCTTCTCCACAATCTCAGGAGCTGCATATGCGACCCCGTGACGATGCGATGGTGTGATGGTTCTTCTTTTTTTGCTAGATGGTGTCTAGTCTTTTCAATCGCCGCCCAAGCCAAAGATTGTGGAAATGAAATTGGAAGCCGACATCCTCTCTGTCACGCCTCTCCCCAAAGCGATCCAGCATTGACGTTGGCCACACACTAACATAACAGCCACTATTAGTCAGCCATCGTTGTGGCGCTACATAGTCAAAGCAATTCCAGGACCCGAACCCGCAAAGAAGATCGTCGATCAGCACATGGGACTTTCTGCGAACCGCCTCGAAACTTTCTCCGTCACCCTACATACATACATAGCATGCTCTGCCGCCATACCTGTGAGGTACACGGCTAAATCGACTCAACCCTGTAATCCCGGCTGCTCGGCGATCCAACCCTGCCAACTACCTCTCGCTCACGACAGCCCGTCCAATTTCACCAAAACACATCTTCTAGACGAACGCCCAACAATCATGGCCACTGCCGCCTATCGCCACCTCCTGCGCGCAACCCGCATAGCCTTCCAGGGCGACGAGCGCGTGCTTCTGGCCGCGAGGCAACAAGTGCGCACCGGATTCCGGGAGAAGGCGTCTCTCCAGCCGACAGATCCGGCCGTGACCCCTGCGATCCAGCACGCGGAGGCTGTCGCCGAGGCGCTGAGGGCGAACGTGGTGCAGGGACGGCGGGTGGGGGATGACGGGCAGACCTACAGTGAGTTATTAATTACGAGGGAATGCTTCGAGAGATAGGAGGAGTCGAGGCATGGGCCCGGAGACGGGCGGCAGACCTCGCATGGGAGCACCGCTGACTTCGACTCGTCGCAGAGTTGAGGATACACGAGCACACCGAGCGCGGCGACAACGATACGATCACCCTGGCTGCCATGAAGAAGTCTGTCGCTGGTGAGGGATGCTGTTCGAGCTGAGAGACAGGATAAAGACAAGTTTGGCAGCCAATAGTGTGACCGACGACAATGGACCTCTGTCTTTGCCGAAGGTCAACTTGGCGGACAGCGCCCAGTGTCCTGTTAACCACCAGCCACCGGCCGGATATGTGGCATGGAATCAACGACAAGTCACGGGTGGCAGGAGAATGCGAATTCGGAGGAGGGTTTAGAGTGTAAGATTAAAAAAGGAATGGCCGGACAGAATGGCCAAAGAACTATGATACCCCTCTACTATAACCCTAAAACTCCAAGAACATGCAATCCTGCTTGAAATGCTGCCGACCGTTCGCTTTCTGCGTTGTACCGGTCTTTTGCCTGTCCCTCTTCGACACCTGAACGCCAAACCATCAGAACTTGGTCACGAATGAGTTTGTCAATTCCCAGAGAGGCTGGCGTAGTTGACATCCGCCGCCCCCGGCGGAGCGGCCACAGGAAGCTCGTTCTGCTGCGGACCGCCGGCGCTTCCTCCAGCAGCACCTGCACCCTCGATGGCCTTCTGCCCACCCTGCTGCCTCCGAGCCTGTGGGAACGCTGACCGGCCGTCTCTCAGCATCTCCGACCGCTCCTCACGATTCATCGTGCCGACAGCCTTCGGCTGACTCCACCGCACCCTCAGGGGACACCCAGCAATGACCGCCTTCCCCTTGCATTCGTTGGCGGCGTTCTCGGCAGCCTCACGCGTCTCGTAGTTGATGAATGCGCAGTGTGACATGTGTGAGCACACCAGAGATTTTATCTTGCCGAAGGCCTTGAAGAAGTCGCGAATCTTGTACTCGGGGAGATCGTCCTCGATACCGGTAACGAAGAGTGACATGATGTTCTGGTCGGATGGTGGTTGCCAGTCCTTTGGTCCCGGCGGTAATTGCGCCGCCGAGGGAAATGCGCCCTTTCGCGGGCCGCCAGGTCGTCCGCCACCCGGTCTCGCTCCCACTGCACCAGCTGCCCTCGAGTCTCTTGTGCGTATCGGCCCGGCTCCTCCCACACCAGCGCCGACTGCGGCGTTACCCCCCGTCGCGCTCCTCGAGCTCTCGCCCGACGGGTTGCCCTCCTCGTCTACCGTCCTCCCCTTCCTAAAGTATGGCTTGCTCTGCGCCAACTTTCTGAGCAGCTCCCGCGCCTTCTCGTCCGTCTTCTCGTACTCCTCCACGCCGCCCCTGCCCTCCTCGATGGCCTTCTCGTTGTTCTGCGCAAAGAACTCCCGGTTGATCTCGCTCTGCGGGCCGGGCGCGACCATCTTGAGCGCGGCGTCGCGCACGACGATGGGCAGGCCGAAGGACAGGTCGAGCATGCAGCACTGGCAGCAGTTCTTGAGGCGGGCGCAGGTCAGGCAGACCGAGGTGCGCTTCTTGCGGCCGTGGGCGCGGTCGGCGGACCAGCTGAAGATGGTAAACGGGCGCGAGCAGAGCTTGCACTCGGCGCCGTAGTCTTCCTTGAGCATCTTGACGTAGGGGTTCTCGGGGAGGCAGGACTCGCAGACGGAAGGAAAGTCGGTGGATTCCCAGCCCGACCGGTTCAGGTCTTGTTTTATTTGCGGTGGCATGATGGCGTGTGGACTGGGGTCGTTTGGGGGAGTTGGGAGCGCTCGTGTCGTGTTGTGTCGTGTCGTGTCGTGTCGTGTCGTGTCGTGTCGTGTCGTGTCGCGTCCTGTCGTGGAATGGCAAGAGGTGTAAAGTCGATCGAACTAGAGGTTGTTGCTGTTGTCGCGTGAAAGTGGCAGAGTCGGTGTTGATAAAAAGGGTACGGCGAGTTTTGCTTTGGGGCGTTGATGGCCGCGGTCAGCCCAGTCAGTGTCACAAGTTTGAAAGGCAGAAAGGCGGGTCGGTGACATTCCAGTGGCGCTAGAAAGTCGGCAAGAGGCGGCTTATCTTATCACCTCTCGGATTAGGTCAGCAGATCCGCCTCTTGAGTCTCGCAGCTGCAGATGGACTTCAACATTTAGGGCCCAGATGTTCGGATTCTCAGATGCAAATGTCCTCATGGGTCTATAGTTGAGTAAAATTGATAATGAAAGGCACCAACTGATTAGTCGTGATCACAGCCCGTCCACGCCAGATGCCATTGTTCACGCCTGTCAATGTACCCATCTCAAAACTACCTGGTGTTTTATAACCATTTGGAATATTTTACTTGAGATTTGGTACGTCTCCAACAGCCTTGGACATCTCACGATGAGGAGAGGACGTAGAATGCTCTGGAGAGTTTTGTACTCCTTGTGGAAGCAGATGCAGTCAATGGGGGCCACATCTTCAGTTTTTGCCAAGGAACAAAGAAGATAATTGATGATGCTTCTGCCCATCGAATCTGGTCCTTATATTCTACTTGTACCTTGCAAAGCGTGTATGAGGTTCTGCGTACTCGTATTTGTATCCGGACTCGAAGCCACCCCGAAGGTGAGCAGAATGCTATCACAGCACAGGCGATCAGCCAGGAGGACCCCTGCCAGACTGTACAAATGGATACTTGTCACTAGTGCTAGACCAGGGTACCATTGAATGTACTCTTTGGGTAGATGGTATTGAGATGAGCAGCCATGCATCAACAGCGGTCTGCATGCTTCGGCTGCAGGAGAAGAACCCATTCGCGCGCCGTTGAGAACTGAATTTGGCCCCCCCGAATGCAAGTTACCCCTGTCGTCGCCAGCTCATATCTCCAAACTAAAAAGTCGAGATTATCAACCACCCCCCAGTTCTGGCAGTTGCTTCGTTGTCCCCTTCTTGACTTTTTACCTCTTCATCTAGTCAATTGGTTCTGCCTTTCAGTCATCAACTCAAGGTCCAACTGTTCAACACGTCAAGATGGGCAAGCTCGAGCTGGAACAGGAGAACAAGCAGCGTGATGCTGACTTCAACAAGGCCATGCACGGCAAGACCGCTGCCCAGGCCAACGGCATAGCAACTATCCTTTTCAAGGACCCCGCGGCCAAGAAGGCCGCACTCGACGAGTACTTCAAGCACTTTGAAGGCAAGCGCGCCGAGAATGAGACCGAGGCCGATCGCAAGGTACTTTCATAGCTAGACCACAGCCTCACGCGACTCAGCAAGGCAAATCAAGGGGGCGGGTCGAGTTGAACTGACCATATTTTTCATCCTCTAGGCACGAACCGACCAGTACGCGACCTTGACGAGACAGTGAGTTGCTGTTTGCCCCGCCACCAAACACCAGCCTCTGAGAAGCCTCTGCTTCTCTTCCTCCTGAGCTCCACGACTGATCACGCTGCCTACAACCAGTTACTACAACCTTGCCACCGACATCTACGAGTACGGGTGGGGCCAGTCCTTCCACTTCTGCCGCTTCTCTCTCGGCGAGCCCTTTTACCAGGCCATTGCCCGTCATGAGCACTACCTGGCGCACCAGATCAACATTCAGGAGGGCATGAACGTTCTCGATGTCGGCTGTGGTGTTGGCGGACCCGCCCGCGAGATCGCCAAGTTCACCGGGGCCAATATTGTCGGCCTGAACAACAACGACTACCAGATCGACCGTGCCACCTTCTATGCGTCCAAGGAGAAGCTGTCCCACCAGCTGACCTTTGTCAAGGGTGACTTTATGGTACGCGATATGGCGCCCCCCCCCCCCGGGCCCGGGTTCTCTCTCTTTCACACACAAACACGCTTGCGCGCCCTCCACACACCACGAAAGACTGTCGCGCGCGAGCAAAGGCTAACCCGAACTCATTCCAGCAAATGTCGTTCCCGGACAACACTTTCGATGCCGTGTACGCCATCGAGGCTACTGTCCACGCCCCCAGGCTGGCGGGTGTCTACAGCGAGATCTTCCGAGTGCTCAAGCCGGGCGGCACCTTTGGCGTGTACGAGTGGCTGATGACGGACGACTACGACGACAGCAACGTGGAGCACCGCAAGATCCGGCTGGCGATTGAGCTGGGCAACGGCATCTCCAACATGGTCCCGATCCAGGAGGGTCTGGACGCCATGAAGACGGCGGGCTTCGAGCTGCTCAAGCACGAGGACCTGGCACAGCGGCCCGACCCCATGCCGTGGTACTGGCCCCTGTCGGGCGAGATGAAGTACCTGCAGTCGATGGGCGACCTGTTCACGATTTTCCGGATGACCAAGTTTGGTCAATTCTTCACGCACGGCTTTGCGGGCGTGATGGAGAAGCTGCGCATTGCGCCCCAGGGCACGCAGAAGACGGCGAACGCATTGAGCGAGGGTGCGGACGGTCTGGTGGCCGGTGCAAGACTGAACCTGTTCACGCCCATGTACCTGATGGTTGGACGCAAGCCGGCCAACTAGATCCGGGGAACTGACTATGTATGTCCGTGTGTGTCGATGCGAACTTAATGCAGAACATTGCGAGCAGGGCGGGACAGGGCAAGGGATCTTTTGACTATTCGAAGGCCGGGGCAGAAAAGCAATGGCATGTAAAACGTACTAATAAGATGATACGGGACCGTCAAACGGCAAGCAGACGATTCTCCTCTTCTACTTCGTCCCGATAGATCATGTACTTATTTGCGTCGCACGATACAAGTTAATTTACGAAGTAGATATGAGATATATATGAGTCTGAAAATCGCGGATTGTAGTGTCGAAGGGTCCTGATCCCTGGTCTGGTTCTAAAATTCCGAGGGTTCGGTGACCGTAGCTACTGCCGTACAGGCAGTGGGTCCCGACCCCTAGAAAGGTTTAGCTTCTTCAGCCGCCGTAGCTCTCGCCCTCCAGCCAGCTCGCCTGCGGCCCAACAGAACTTTGTAAGCTCGTTGATTGGTGTTTCTGGTGCTGCAGGGATCTCGCCCAGCGCAGACTCGGAGCTGTGAGGGCCCACCCCCCTCCACCCCTGCCTGCCTGCTGCTGGGAGGTCAGCAAGTCCAGCGAGCAACCCCAGTCTTGCCCGGGGGGCTGAACAGCGAAAAAATTCCCTCCGGTGATTGATGAGAGATATCGTTGAGAGCTGCGAATTGGCGATACCGCGATCAATCTTCTTCTCCCCCGGCCGCCTCCCCATCAATTCTTCCTCACCACAGCAGCTGTCCCCGTCCTGTTCGTGACCAGCTCACAGCACCGTCGGCCTCTTTTCTTTTCAGCCCTCCGGTCTCCGATCCATATCCCAATACGTCGTCCGTCTTCTGCTTTGCCCCGGAGCAACAACCGTCAGAATGTCCCGCTTCCTCCGACCGGCAGTCCGCCTGGCTGCCACCGCCCGCAGCTGTGCCGCCCCCCGGACCTCTTCTTCGCTCCTGACCTCCTCGACCTCCTCGACGATATCACACAAGTCCGCGCTCCGCCCAGCCACCTCCGCCCTCCTCCAGACAAGAACATACGCCTCGGGCGGCACCAAGGAGTACACGGTGCGCGATGCGCTAAATGAGGCGCTCGCCGAGGAGCTGACGCGCGAGGACAAGGTCTTCATCCTGGGCGAGGAGGTCGCCCAGTACAATGGCGCCTACAAGGTCACCAAGGGCCTGCTGGACCGCTTCGGCGAGCGCAGGGTCATCGATACCCCCATCACTGAATCCGGCTTCTGTGGTCTGGCTGTCGGTGCTGCCCTGAGCGGCCTGCACCCCGTGGTAAGTTTTGTGCTTGCACGAGCTCCAAAGCGACGACTACGAGGAGGAGGGTCACGACAGGTGTAGCAGACGAACGGACGAAGAGAGCAGTGGCTAATCTGTGCCCGCCTTGCGTGCCCTTCTACTTCTAGTGCGAGTTCATGACCTTCAACTTTGCCATGCAGGCCATCGATCAGATCGTCAACTCGGCCGCCAAGACTCTTTACATGTCCGGCGGTATCCAGCCCTGCAACATCACCTTCCGCGGACCCAACGGCTTCGCCGCCGGTGTCGGCGCCCAGCACTCGCAGGACTTCAGCGCCTGGTACGGCAGCATTCCCGGCCTCAAGGTCGTGTCGCCCTGGTCTGCCGAGGACGCCAAGGGTCTTCTCAAGGCCGCCATCCGCGACCCCAACCCCGTCGTCGTCCTCGAGAACGAGCTGATGTACGGCCAGTCCTTCCCCATGTCCGAGGCCGCCCAGAAGGACGACTTCGTGCTGCCCATCGGCAAGGCCAAGATCGAGCGGAGCGGCAAGGACCTGACCATCGTGTCCGTGTCGCGGTGCGTCGGCCAGTCGCTCGTCGCCGCCGAGGCCCTCAAGAAGAACTACGGCGTCGACGCCGAGGTCCTCAACCTGCGCTCCATCAAGCCCCTCGACCTCGAGGCCATCATCAAGTCCGTCAAGAAGACCCACCGCCTCATGGTCGTCGAGAATGGATACCCCGCCTACGGCGTGTCTGCCGAGATCCTCGCCCTGGCCATGGAGTATGCCTTTGACTACCTTGACGCCCCCGCCCAGCGTGTCACCGGTGCCGAGGTGCCCACGCCGTATGCCCAGAAGCTCGAGGAGATGAGCTTCCCCACCGAGCCGCTTATCGAGCAGCACGCTGCTAAGCTGCTGAAGCTGATCTAAGGATCGACGTGGACGAGTTGTGGCTTAGGTCAAATAGAGCGTGGTCGTGTAAGCGAGGGCGGGCTGTTGCATTCGGCCGTGGAGGAGAGCCCGAGGAGGTTTGATATCCAGGCAAGCCAAGTCAGGCAGACGAGACACTCTCGTGGGAGGGCGGTCAGTCATCAGTGAGATATATGAAATGGCGGTCCCCTTTTGTCGTTGTTTAGTTGGCATAGACTAGGGAGCGGGCGAGGGAAAATCAACTGTACTTCTACGCATACACTTTCTCGTGTTGAGCTACTCGTCAAGTACCATCGTTTCACACTCACGTGGATAACGTTTGCGCTCGCAAATGGGTGTTGAGAATTTACGATACGAATTCGACAGGCTTAGAATGCACATACGGAGTGGATGGAACATCATTTGGTCGTCCCATTTCTCGCGCACATAAGAGATTTGTGTGTCCTAGACCTGGCAAGACAGACCAGTATCACTCGCTAGATCGGCGGAGGCCCAGTGCGGACACCGTGTATTCTATAGATAATCGCCGTCTACGCTCTGGTCTAGAAAAGGACTCCCAACCATGTAAAGCGTCGTGCGAGGCTGGAGGACCTCAGCGGCCGGTTCCGACACCTCAAGCAGACAGTGTCTTGGCCTCGCCCTCCTTGAGCTTGCCAGCACCAACAAGACGCTCCACCTCGCCCTTCCAGACCCCCTTGATCTCATCCGCGACCTTGAGGCCGTTCAGCTTGCCTGCGAGCGCAGCAATCTCATCAGGGTCGATCTTGCCCTGGACAAGCTCGACATCGCCCAGCACGGCATCGATCTGCGCGGCGCTGGCATCGCCCGACGCAAAGTAGTTCGCATCCTTGACGCTGCCCTTGAGCACACGCTTGTTCTTCTTGACGGCGGTCTTGGCCGCCTCCTTGGCCTTCTTGTTCGCCTCGCGGTCCGTCTTGGCCTTCTCCTCGGCCTCTTTGGCGGCCTTCTCCTCGGCCTCCTTCTTGGCCTTGGCCTCCTCCGCGGCCTTCCTCTCGGCGGCCTCGCGCTCGAGCCTCTTCTTGTTCTTGGCGGCGTGCTGCTCCTTCTTGAAGCGGCGGATGCGCTCGTCGCCGGCCATGCAGTCGTCGACGAGCTTGCGCAGGCGCGCGTTGTCCTCGGCCTTCTTCTTCTTGCGGGCGTTGGCGTTCTTGCGCTCCATGTGGCGCTTCTGGTCGCGGTTCTCGTTGTCGTCGGGCACGTCCTCGTCGAGGTACTCGAACGTGCGCCAGCTGTCGAAGTTGTACCAGAAGTTGTAGAAGGCGTCGACCTCCTCGTAGGTGGCGTCGGCGCCGCCGAACTGCGGGACGGGGTGGCTCTTGGAGAAGCGGCCCTCGGCCTTGAAGACCCTGCCCCACAGCTTGTAGTAGTCGGCCTTGGGGTTCTGCAGCTGCTTCTTGGTCGGGGGCTCGACGTCCGCCGCCTCGTCGACCGAGTCGAACTGCCGGCGCCTGACGGGGTCGAGCAGCACCTCGGTGGCCTTCTGGATGCACTTGAAGAAGTTGTCATCCTCGGTGCGGCCGGTGGCGGCCTTCTTGTCCGGGTGGTGCTTGAGGACCTTCTTGCGGTGGGCGCGCTTGATCTGGTCCTCGGTGGCCTTGAACCGGTACTTGGACAGTCCAAGGACGGCGTAGTGATCTTGCTCCTGATGGGTTTGATGATCGAATCAGTATCTGTGCACCGTCTCTGTGTGGTTGGTCGTAGGGAGACCGTGGGACAATGGAAGAGGGATCTGATGGGGAACTAACCTTCCAGTCCTTGGCCTCGCGCTGCAGCATCATGGGATCCTCAGGCTCGCTGATCTCGCCGTCATCCTCTTGCTCGACATTCTTGGCGCGCTCCTGGGCCTGAATGCGGTCATCCTCGGAAAAGGTGCGCTTGTGGCGGGCACGGCGGGCGTGGGCAAGGAAGTGAGGGCCGACGGGCTCGATGGTGCGCTCGTTGGAGGCGCTGATCTTGCCGACACTCTTGAAATCCTTCTCAGCAGACCAGCCCTCGGGGAGGACCGGCAAAGAGCGGGAGACCAGAGTTGCGGTCGTCATTTTGTCGTTGGTAGAGCGACAAAACAGAGGGGTTTGACCGAACGATGAGAGTTGGTTGGGAGTCGTGTGGTGGTGGTGGTAAGAAAGGAAAAGGTCTGGGCTGGAAACTTTTTTTTCAAAAAAGCCATGCCGCCTTTACTAACCCCACACCCTTTGTCGCTAGGACGACCCCAGCCTTGGACCCCGACCTGGACTGCCTGGGGACCTTTTAGAGTCGGCACCTTGATCCTGCACCCTTGTTTCTACTACATTAGCGCCTTATCATGGACCTTTGCAATACTTGCACATACACACATGCACACTGTCGATCATGAAACTGAGCAGGAACTGAATCCAATTTGCAAAATCTTGTCTGCAAGCATGGCGATTGGCAATTTGAACAAACTGTCAAAGTTGGCATGTTTCCAGGAGAGACGGGCTGCATACTAGTACAAAGTATATGCCGTATGGTTAGAGTACCTAGGTAGGACTTGATCATCGTTGACTTGTCCTCAGCCTCCACTTCATCAAACGTATGACTAGGTATAGCCAGTCACTACTAGTTCTTGAGCACTTACAGTCACATGCACTACATTCAATGTTGTGACGGTGCAGTATATAGATCCAGTTGCAACCAATCCATCAGTCGACTGACTTGTAGCCTTTTGTGGCACACTGCCCGTTTGGTCTAAAACCACAAGCCATGACATGGACTGGCACCCTGATTATCGAAGAAAGCACTGAGAGAGAGGTGATTCCCTTGATCCGCCAGTCGATGAACAGCTCAGATTCCTCAAACTCACGAAGCTTAGAGTGAATCACGGATCCAAGGTAATTAGGTATATAGTTGCCCATTTCTGCGGCCTCTTGTCTGCTGAATTGGTTCTTCTCCATCAACAAACAACAACACCGGCAGTGATCAAGAACACCAATCATCAAGAACACCAACGATCAACAATACCAGCATCGACTGTCGACTGACCCCTTGCACAACCAACGACACCCGAAAGCATAACCCAACACGAAACATCCAAGTTGAGTTTGATCAGTCTTGTTCTGCAAACGTTACCTGAGCTTCGCTAATTCATATCGTCCACGGGTGCCAGAATGTCAAGCAACGGCACGACCACCAATGGCACAAACACCAACGGCACAAACCCGCAGCCGCCTCCGTGTACCGTTTGCGGCAGCCAACTACATACGACAAATGAATGTTATGCCCAGCCGCCCTGGGACCCGGCCTCAAATGGTTCGAACGGAACCTCAGGTGGTTCGAACAGGGCCTAAATCTCCTCGAGCAAGGAATTTGACATGGCCGAACGGTGATTCCGGTCAATGGTGAAGGCGTGTACACTGAGGCTTGCGCAAGGGAACGTGTTCTGGGATGGGCCGTGTGATTTAGATCCCGGGCCTCACCAATAGAGGAAATACTACTCAGTGAACACTGCATCACAGACCCAAGCTCTGGGAAGAGACTTTTCCCTGCTGTGATCGAGATCTGCAAACCAAGCACTTGTGAAATTATAAATATCGAGAAAAATACAGTCTATCTAGGTGAGAATGAAACACTGTGAATTTCGTTGTGTTGGCCAACATACACCCGGGTGATAATCATGTTGTCGACCTTGCGGGCCTGAAGGTGGTAATTAGGGGTGAGCATCTTCCTGTTTGCACAATTAGTTATCTAGGTCCCTTCATACTCATACATTATACACAACTATTCAAAATACACGAGAGGGTATATGTAATTGACCAGAGCCGACCCGGAACACCACCCAGTGGACCACCCACCGCAAAGCCATCCCTCGTTGAGCTTCCCGTCGTCGCTGAACCCCACAAATGGACAAAGGAAATCCCACCATACTCCGGCTCAAGGATGATACGTCTCCTTCCAGATGGGCAAGAAAATGAAGAGGCAGACTCCCAAGAGGCCCGCGACCACGCCGGCGGATCCACACTGGAATAGGATCAGCCTCTGCAGCCGCCTGAGGTGCCTGTCCTCCACCTTGAACTTCTGATCTTGGGCCACCGTCCTGCCCATGAACTTCTTGAACCTGCCCAGCCAGCCCGCCGGCGCGGGCGGGCGCCCGGCAGCCGGCGTGTCTTCTTCGAACCTCTCCCACGGCAGGGCCTGCCTCTTGGACATGGACAACATGACAAAACACATGCCCTGCGTCCCGACCAGCAGCAGCGTCACGCCCATCTGCCACAGCGGGAACACGTAGAAGCACGTCATCCTGGTGTGTGCGCCGCGGAAGGGGTGGAAGGCCTGGAGCAGCACCACCACCAGCCCGACGACGATGTCCAGGATCCCGATCAGGTTCCCCACACAGATGGTCTCGTACGTCCCCGTCGACACGCCGACGCTCACAAAGTTCCGGTGCGAGCAGTTCCTCATCACCTCGTAGACGTGGTCCGCCAGCGGCTTCAGGTGGCGGGGGTCGGCCGACCCCTCGAGCGCCAGCAGCGCGCGCTGCCGCAGGGCGTGCGAGATGTTGAGCTCCTTCTCGGCGCCCGGGAGCAGGAAGGTCTTGACGGCCGAGTCGAGCTCGGCGCGGCCCTCGGCGGCGCCCGAGGACTTGCCCGACCGGCCGGACTTGCTCGACGCGGGCCTGCTGAGCAGCGGCGGCGGCGACCCTCCGTTGCGCTCGACGTCCACGTCCCTGTCGTCGTCGTCGTCGTCGTCGTCGTTGTTGACAGGATCCAGGCGGCAGAACCCGTTGGCGCAATCCGAGTGTTTCTGGCCCCGGAGCCAGTAGGGAACAAAGGCGCTCCACCACGACGTGTTCTTCGCCGCCTGGGCACACGGTGACTCGAGATGCACGATTCTCCTCTCCAGATCGATCCTGGATTGGGTGGCTTCCTTGTCTGCGAGGTTTGTTAACAACATGCCCAAAGGTTTTGTACGTCGTGCGTGGAACGACTACCTACTCCTGTAGATGGAGGCGATGCTCGAGAGGTCCGTCTCGGCCGAATGGGCTCTTGGAGGCTTCTGCAGGTCGGATGAGATCCTGTCCCTTTTCGAGTCCGGGTAATTTGCATCATAATTCTTGTACCTGCGCACGCCGTCAGCAGCTGTCGACGCTGCAATGTCATCCTGTCAGCCCCACGGCCCGGAGGGGAAAGAAGAAGAAGAAAAAAAGGAAGAAAAAAAGGCTCACCACAGGTAAAATTCGAGGTTCTCGGGCGAGTGCTCGATGTGCTTCAGGTAGAGGTAAAAGTCGTGCAGGGACATCGGACTGCAAGTCTTGTTCTCCAACACCCTGTCCAGCGACAGCCTGCTCGGTATCGCGGTATATTGTGGCGGCGGACTCCGGGGCCGGTGTCTCGGTATCAAGGTCTCGTCGTTCACCATGCGGGTGTAGTCCTGTATGTCTCGCCATTCCGGCCTCTTGTACCACAGCGTCAACCAGTCCGGGCCCTTCATGATGTCTTTCGGTGTCCAATGCTCGACTTGCGTGTACTGGACCGGTTTCCCATCAAAACGGCGGCAGCGCTCGGGAGAGAAGGAGTATATCATCAGGGCATTGTCGCAGCGCCTGCGCGTCTGGACCCTCCAATGCTTGTCCTCCATCAGGATTCCGCTAACGCCGTGGTGAGAGCCAGGGTTCGAATCCGCCCTGCGGCGCAGACTGGATGGAGTCTCTATTCTATGTTTGGCAGTGTGCATGTCCCAATGATGCCGTCAGCGTTCAAAATGTGGACCAGAATGAGAATCACCCCGCTGCGCCCACCTCCAGGAACACACGTTGGGGCCGCTGTTGGTGACTGAGATCCAGATATATCCACAGTCCTGGAAAGACGGGTCCAACGCCACGACTCACTGTAGACACGGACGAGTCATTGATCGTCACGGCAAACGATATCGACAAAACAAGTCCCCAAACAAACGGTAATTACCTACCGACCACCTTCGTTCGTGCGCAGAAATCGCTTGACGTCCGGGTCCGAATCGACCCGTCTGGGAAGGTCGTCCGCGCGCACAGTCTCAAACGTTGTTCCTGAGACCTGGAAACGAACTGACCCGCTTACCATTCTTGGTTGCAAGAGGCATGCGTTGGTGGTCAGACCTCGGTGTGTGTCGATCCACTGCATCCTCTTCCTTCGTCCCCGGCGCTGGGTAAGTAAGGATTGATCTGGAACTTGTCAAGGCCCATCATGACACGGCGGGACTCTGTGCATTGTGGACTTGCAGGAATGCCGGTGGCCCGAGTCTTTTCGTGGCCCTCGCGTGACGGCCGCCGAACGCCTCAAACCTTGGAAGGCTTTCCGCGGTGGGCCTAGCTGAAGGGGTGGGGGGAGGGGGGGGGGTGGTACTTACTTTGCCATTTCCGCCGCGGTGAGGATTTTGCCCAACGATCGATGCTTCATCAGCTCCTCTGCTTTTTCAGATGCATCTCCCGATACAGTGGGTCGCCACGTGGCGAGGCGAGCCGCGGCAACAGATTTTTGGTAACCACCGATTGTGTCTTTCGCCTGCCTGCACACTCCACTCCCAACCTGCACAAAAGGAGCATTTCCCTTCCAGAAGGACGTGCAGTACAGACAGGCCCTCCTTGCCTGGATGTGTGTACCTAAGTGGGCAGTCATCACAGCACACCGTGACATGCACACTTGTGACCTGCACCGCATACCTAGTAACACACGGCCGGCTCGACGAACCTCCACGTTCCTTCGCACTTACTGAGTCTGACACATGTGGCAAATTGCAAAGGGCCGCGGCAAGACCTCGGCGTGTGATGACAAGTCGAGAGCTCTCGATTGCCTGTTCCGCTTGTGAGATGCCTCAGCCAGACTCCAAAGATTTACGGCTCTCTTGGACGAGCCCTGGGGTTGCGTCCCACATGCGCCTTTAGCTTCACTGCTTCAGGGCCACACTTGGGTGATGTTTTCACCGTACCTAATGCTCCCTCGTGCTGCCGGGGCCAGCGCTCGACGGGGCAGCGACGAGCTTGCTATAATATTAGTTTGGAGGCAGCTCATATCAGCGTCCAGTTGTCGAGTGGACGAGGGGACAAGGACTGCCCGCGGCCGCGACCCGTGATGATCCAATTGGTGTCTCCAGGGCTGTCTGGTGGGGTCCGCGCCCGCCGTGCTTTGTCAGGCTGTCGCCCTGTGAGCCACCCAGATGGCGGGTCCAGGGCCCAGCTCGAACTGTGGTTTGGCTGTTTCTATTTCCTCCCGTCAGCGCAGTTCTCTGCCCGTGATTCCTTTTAAGTTTTGGCTAGGTGAGCGGCTGTGATCGTGACGTTGGCTGGGATGACCAGGCCGTGGGAATCGGGTAAGCCGCAACCTTGGAAGCGCTGAACGGTGGATACCAACGAACACACACTGCAGCACTTCCAACGTTGTCCTTCTAGAAATCTCTCGTGCATCAAAGTCTTGACAGTACAAGCCCACGAGGATATCAAGCATGGTTCGACGTTGGACGTGGTCACAGACGACGCCGCGGCCCAAAGTTTTGTAGGCACAACAACTTTGTTCTTTTGGGCTATGTGAGATTTACTGCTCCCAGTGGATGACCGTACGCTCGCCTGCCAGCCTCATGGCCTGATCTTGATCCTGCAACCGCTGTAGCAGCTGTCGAAGCCCATCGGTCTGCTGGTTCCTCGCCAGCGGGCTGTACGACGGCTCCGGTGGGCCCCAGGTCAGTTCCAAGGACGACGATGGACTGTCGTGCGAGTGATGCTCCCCCACCCCGAATAACGCAGGCCTCAACGACCTTCTCGTCCGGCCCTCGTGAAGTGTTACTTGACGACCTATCCTTCGCAGTGAAGGCGGAAATGGCGGGTGCTTGAGGCCTGGCAGCCGGGGGGGGGGGGGCTCTCGACGATGATTTTAGAAGTTCAGACGTATCGGAATACACACTCGGCGACCTGTCCCCGCTCGACGACCCAGTCGTCGACAAATCTCCCGTCGTCGTCGGATGCAGCCTAGTTTCGTGGACGACGAACGACTTGCTGATCATGATCCGATCTTGCGACGCCTCCGCTCCCGGCATCTCCGGTGATCCTCGCCGCAGGCCGTTTCTGTCGCTGCCGCGGAATCCGTACGGCCCAGACTTGTGCCGTGTGGTGTTCCTCTTTGGAGCCGACTTGAACTCGCCGCTGGCAAACAACACGTCAAGATCCACAGCGGCATATAGCAGCACCACCAGAACCTCGAGCGCGAGTCCCGTCACGTAGGTGGAGACGCGGTCCGCTGCCAGCCGTGGATGTACAACGGCGCCGAGGCGAAAGCCCTGCCCAATGAGGATCATGGGGGCCGCGAGGAAGAAGATGGTGAGTCTCCTGCCCGGGGTTTTTTTTTTTTTTTTTTTTTTTTTTTTTTTTTTTTCCGCATCTGCGGCAGCATCCGAGCGGTAGTGGTGATGATGGCGACGAGGGCGGCTGGAAGCGCGCAGAGGGCAAGGAGCCATGCTGTGGCGAAGTCGAGGAGGCGGGTAGCTGTGTTGGAGCCACCGGAGGCAAGAAGGCCTGTGCCGATGCTGTATATTATAATTATGGATATGGCGGAGAGCATAGCGAACAGCAACACCAAGGTCGAGATCCACAAGACCATCTGTCGCCATCGTGAGTTTGTGAGTGAGGTCAGCGAAAGGCGTCGCATGAGTCGCTGGCCGACAATTAGGCTGACTAGTACGATGATCACCGACCTGCGGTGCTTGTCAGTCAAATATGGTTACCATAGTGTCTTTTCAAGGAACCCATGCACACCCTGTCTCCAGCAAGATCGTCTCCAAGATCACCACCGCATCGCTATCTGGTCGGACCGCGAGTGCGACTCGAGAAGCGCACGCGATTACCCTTGGTGAACAGAGAGCTGCTGCGCCGACCAGGAACAATATCAGGATGATAATTGTGATCGGAACATCCGATAGTACTGAGGGTACTACGCCCCACCCCAGTCTCAGCACATCGAAGACGCGTTCACCCGATGGATGTTTTGTGCTGGCTACTTCGGAAGTCGAGGATGCTGAAGAGGCAGATGCTGTGGCAGGCCCAGACTCGGTACCATCAGGTACCTAAGTGCATCTTGTGCATCGGGTGGGGCGGACGGTCTCGGTCGACTGTCTGGGATAGAGATCGTGGATATGACCAAGCTTTTTGGCCTGCTCGAGGTCCAAATCGTATCAGAAAGACTCCTTGGGGCGTCTGAGTGCTCTTGTACCCGGGCCTCGGTGACGAAGGCGGTTTGTGTGGGCAACAGCCCCAGCGACTCTGATCGTGGACGGCCATAGAGTGCAACCTGTGCTTGTGCTGACGCGGCAGCCGCGACAACCATCATGAGTATCACGGTGGATGCGATCAAAGCACTTCTCAGACCCGCTGGCGCTTCTGTGAAGTGAAAGAGCTGCTATCAGTCCTCTGAGGCATACCGGTCTCCACGGCGCGTTCGGAAACGACGTAAAAAGGGGAAGGAGAGTCCGCGCAAGAAGGCCCTCTGGAAAAGTCGTCTCTATATTATCTCCCTGCTCTGACGATAGCTAAGAAGTGTGTCATCAAAGTCAACCGCATGTTGTGCATCAGCGAGAGTATTTGCGGGTTCATCATCTTCATCGTCGAGGCAATCCAGAGGACCGTCTTCCTTGCAGCAGAGCGAGAAGAGAAAAGGTCACGGTTTGCAAAGGCTTGGGAGTTTGGGTCCGCTCAGACGCTTGACAGATCAGATAACAGGCGAATTCAATTTATTCAGTCCCGAGTTGGCTATGAAATGTTCTTGCATGAATTAGGTAGTGCATGTACGGTGCGCCGTGGCTTTCCAAAAGCCCGCGGGCGCCATGGCGATTCAAGTGCTCAGCTCTTGAGCACACCAGACTGGACGCGGCATCGCAATATCACACGGTGGATTTTCTTTCCTCCTCAAATTCAGATTATAAACATAGATGTCTTTGTCGGGTGGACAGGATACTCCTTTGTGGATGAGATGTGGACATCTTGAGGAAGAGCAATGCAATCCTTGGCATCATGGGGCTTCACGTCGGGTTCATCTTGATACATTTGCGATAGGTGTTATGCTCTTCCAATTCGGAGTTCTGAGGCAACCGGACACCGGTATTTCCGCTCTAAGAGCCTCACTGCAACTAATCCTTTCTGTCCTTAGTTGCCACACTTGAGACTCTAGTGCATGTTTGACTGGTCGGGCCTAACTTATCACGGGAACGCATGACGGGACGTGTCCTGTCATACATTTTGACAGGCGGGACAGAGCAAATGCACCTAGGGACCGTTCATGCACGATCGGACGATCCAACGGCTGTGTCCCACGCCTAATTAGCAATCACCTGGCTCATTGCCAGCCCGAGACAGGACGGTCTACATATGTAGATGGCAGCAGAGAAGACACATTCGGAAAGTCCGTGTTACAGAACCAGCCGGAGGCCGGCAACTCAGTCATGTTTCTGCTCTTGGTCCAGACCTTCCCAGAAATTCCCACGCAGTTTGAGTACCAGATTTGGTCCGTCGTGCTCCGCAACAATGACATCTTGGAGCTGGAATTCATCCCGCCTGCTGCGCAGTCTATCTCCGCCCGACTGCCCCCCTCCAACCTCTCCGTCCTTGCCAGGTGCGCTTTCAAAATCAAAGTACCAGAGCGTTCTTGCTACTGCCAGAGTCGTCTCAAGGTATGCGACCGCCCTGCCACCGCAGCTCCTGTCACCGATAGCGAATGGAGCGAAGGCTCTGCGTGCATTTGCCGTCACCTCTTCTGCATTCAGCCATCTTTCTGGCCGGAAGGCGAAAGGGTCTGGATAGTAAGAAGAATTGTGAAGAAGACTGTATGGGCTGATCCCCACTTGGACTCCCGGCGGAATTACGTGACCATCCACTATGAACGGTTTCCTTTGATCGGCGGGTATCGTGAGATCCTGTTGGCGCCATAGCGTGCCTAGAGACGCGGGTGATATCCTTAGACACTCGTCTATTACGGCGCGGAGATACTTGCAGCTTGAGAGTTTGGGCCCACTGCATATCTCCCCACCTGAAGGGAATGTATTGCGTATTTCCCAAGCGAGTTTGGCATAAACCTCGGGTGGCGAGAGAGATAGAAGAAGATTGAGCTCATAAGCGTGCCAGTAGTAGTTCCGCCTGTCGAAAACGATGGGTCAGAAAATTTGTATCCTGTAAAGTGCTACCCATCGCAGAGACCAGTCTATACTTCACTCCGAGAAGAATTTATACTGGCATCCCAAAAACATACCTGCTGTGATGAAGAAGACGGCCTCGGCCCAAAGTTCGCTTTGAAGGACGCCTTCCTCGGATCCAATTTTATCGCTGAGTGCCATGTTGTACAGGTCGAATTTGGCATCTTTCGCGAGTTCCATACGGGCCTTGACCATTCCCTCTACCGATTTGGTGAAGTCATCAGACGCCTTCTTTGCCAGCAATTCTATGAGAGGGTCCAGAATTACTGATGTAGCCGGCCAATTCATATACAAGGCCATTCTGCCGGTGATCGCGGTGAATGCCTCCAGCAGCGGTCGGTTGGTCGCCTCGGTCTGCGTGCTCAAAGGGTAGCCGAAACCAAGTTGACAAATGACATCTGCACCTAGGCGCTGGCACCTGCGAGACATATCGACGACCTCATCTTGTTTGGCTGTATGATGAGTGAAATCTTAGTTTCTGGGATTATGTGCACAGCCTAATCCATGGTGACTTACCTGAGCGCAGAAGCTCACGAAGGAAGTGATCTACTTCGACACTCATTGTGCCTTCGAAAGAGCGCATAGAGTGCTCTGACAGGACTCTGCCGATGATACGTCGCCTGCGTCCGTGGTCGGCCTGATCCAAGGTATCAAATAGATTCGGGGTAGGCAATAGACGTGCGTCGGCATAGGCTTGCCCCTTCGTCACTTGTGCATTCAAGTAGATGTCCTGCAAAGCCGTCACCGTGTTGAAAATGAGCCGATTGGGAGCTTGCCTGAATACGGTCCCTTGTTTGGCGGCCAACAGGCTTTGTGCTCCGAGAATTGAGAGTCGAGGTGGTCATGGCTTACCGTATTTGAGGTGGCTCTCGTGCGTAGTGAGATGAAGCCGTCTCCTGGCGGCATTGACCCCTCCGTATGCATTGGTCAATTTGGCGAGGAGAGGGCCTGGATAATTTCGAAGAGGGTGGAACGCAAATTGATACACAACTAGCAACAACTGCGCCCTTGTGTCAGCGCCTTTGTAAACACGTAGATGAGTATGGAGAACGCCGTCGTACCAGTGGTAATAAAAGCCAGAGGCCATATTGAGTCCCGCCTGACACCCACTCAAAGACGGACATCGTGACTTGTCAGTGGGTAAGTGAGCCGTGAGCGTAATGCAGAAACAGCTTCAGTGCTGGTGGCGGGCTGTGAACTGGAAGGCGAGAGGAGACAGGGCCCGATTGAATCAACAAAGAATACACCCAGAGCTACGTTTTTACTTGTCACCTGAGGATGTCATCAGAAAGAGAGCAGACCTCCGTCAAACCTTGGGAATGCAAGAGCACAGTCACCGCAAGAGCAAAGAGAAGTAGACTGCTGCACTGGCTTGTTCGAAGTGCGTTTCAAGTAACTTGGAGGGCACAATGCATGTTGGCTTTCGATGCCATGTACCCATCCTTGGTGCCGGTCATTAATTTACTGCACGTTGGATGTCGTTCCTACTTTTACCAAGTAGAATGCATGCAGTTCTGCGGTGCGAGTGGGGCACCAACGTTTGGCGTCTGCTTTTGCAGCCAGTTAGAGCTACGAAGTATGTATCTGTGACAGAGCAGTTGGTTCCAACACCAACATTCGCATCCGATCTTACGGGGTATCTCCCAGGCATGTGGACACGTTGGACGGGGACTTCAGCTCAGGACTCTAAATACAAGGGTATCTACTAATCTATGATCTGTGCAAAGGGCCACCCGCAGCGCTTACTGCTTCCTGGCACGACAGCCAATGATCGAATATATCGAGGTTGGTGCTTTTTGCTGAAGCTCGGTCGGCAGACAAGTCTACCCCAGGATAGAATTGACTTCCAAGGTTGTGGACCCGTGGCAGAATCCGAAGCGATTGATTGCGAGAATGGGTGTTCCTAAGGCTGGTTTTGGATACCCCAGGGCATGTTTAGATCATCACTAGCAGCTGCAATGTTACGACGGCTGCCACAGCTGCCATAGCCCGAACTGACCGACCGATTGCTTAAGTGACTGACCGGTCAGTCAACTGGTTGACTGATCGGTTGACTGATCGGCTGATTAACTAGTTAATTAACCGGTTGACTACCTACCTAGGTAGGTAGTTGGTTCACTGACTGGTTCACTGACTGATTAATTGACTGGTTGGCTTGGCTAAAATTTTAAGGCGAGACTATTAAACAGTATAGCTGTAACTATGACAATTGCAGTAACTCGAGAGTATCTAGGTACTGGAGGAGGGGGGGGGGGTGGTGAGTAAACGCATTTGTGCAGCTTTCAAGCTTTCAATTAGTTGCAGTCATTGCAGGAACCCACTTGCCCTGGGAAGTCCAAAATCGGCCTTAGGAATATCCGTTCTCTTGATTGCGGTTTTGGGATCTGTCGGGGCCAACGGTGCCCTTGTATCGTGGTTCTTATCCAGCTGAAGAGGCAAGGGCTATTATCGAGGAGATATACGTGCAATTTGCGGTCGCCTTTTCACAGCGACAGCCGAGCGAAACTGAAGGAGAGGCAGCCGGGCGAGGGTCGCCGTCGGTAGGATCGAGCTGCCTCCGAAGGAAGTGATCTGATTTGTACGGGTATTGAAAGGTTGCCTTAAATTTGAAGTACAATAGGTTCCCAGCCGTCCTTGGTTGGGCCACCAACCACTGCAGCATTTACCATTGTCGTGTCTGCAACATGCGAGGCTCCCAAGCACAGCAGAGTACATGCCCATGCCCATAATAGCCGGAATGCCGCGGCCAATACCGAAGCCAAGCCCTGATCCTTGACAAGGACGCCGTGGTAAGCCCTCAAGATACTATCATCCAGCCTGAGGTCGTCCCGGCCGTGCCCTGCATGGATATGACCAAACACCACCAGCCGCGGCCTCGCCCGTCTGATCTCTCTCAAGAGATGCGGGCAGCCCTTGCCATTGGCATCCAAGTGGCCCTTGGGCGGGCCGTGGACAAGCAGTACGTCCACATTGTCCGGGACGGCATTCTGCCATACGTTCCGTATCGGGGGGTATTGGAACGCCCAGGTGCCGAATTGCTCCGTCCACGGCGAGCCGAAGATGGTGAGCTCGCGGCGGTGTTGTTGACCATCGGTGCCGGGGAAGCGCAGCCGGGCTGCAGTGTTATTCAGGTAGATTATGTCGCCCCATTCCAGGTCCTTTCTGGCTGTGCCCTCTGCCTCACAGATCCTATCCGGATGCTCCCTAACATATTCGGGATCAAGTAGCAAGTCATGATTACCTGCTATGATGACCTTATACCTATGAGGCAGCGAGGTGATCCAGTCGAGTTGTGCCTGCAGCTCGGAGAAGGTGCCTTTGTGCGTAAGGTCACCAGCATGCAGAAGTAGATCGCCGTCGGGGACTGCGGGCTGCGTGTTGTGAGTGTCTGAAATGCACACCGCCGAGATCGGCAGTGAAGATGCTCGCGAATCACTGGGATACCAGACGGCTGGTCTCTTTTCGTGGATCCACCGGATGAGATAAGTCGCTGGGTCACGGCGGAAATGTTGCCATGGAGTAAGCGGGACCTGCCAAGGGAAAGGTGCACCAGGACTCTGGTTGATCATGTGCACGATGTCTGGCATTTTGAGCGAGACAACATCGTCTCATAAGCACCGAATATCCCAGAGCGACGGTTCTTGTTGCGCCGCCCTTGTAAGCTGTAACTATCGGCACCGCAGTAGCTACAACGTTGGTTGTCTAGGAGACAGCAGATTGAGAGATGACGTTGAAATTCAAGCGGGTTTACTTACTTAAGCGCCAGCCGCCGAACCTTGCCGGGGGGTTCTTCCATCATCGCATCGCTCCCGGCCTCAGGTGGCCTCCTGCAAAGTCGGTTAGGATTGGTCCGCCAACAAGAACCCCCAACATCAAGGCTTAGCCAAGCCAGGGTTGCGAGGTTCTGTGCCGCACTTCAGCTGCCCATTACCCGGCTCCATTGGACATTCACCGGAGTACATAGCAGTAATCCGGCAGATATTGCGCCACGGCCAGCGCGTAGTCAGCGCGTAGATGAAACGCCCGGCCCTGGAGTTGGTGCCAACATGAAAGTTTATTGATAGCCCCATCCATCAGAACGAGCATCTAGGTGCTCAAGACACAGGTCAAACGAGTTGAGAACTCATACGTTTGACGCTGTGAGGGCGAGTAGGTTTGAATATAAATGTCTGTCGGATACATTAACTTCCTGTCTGATGCGCCTGGCCCTGAATCTATCTTGGTTAAGCATACTTGGCTTCTGATGCTTTGCACGATTGTGGCACCTGGCAACGACACTGGCCCCGGGGCGCCAGACCACCCAGCCGCTAAAAGCTGCGAAATAATTTATCAAGACTCGGCGATATGGGCTGTGGAAGTTCCCGCCATGAACGCAATGACGGCGTGGAGTTGCAGTCCCGGCCTCAACGACGACCGCCAGCAGCTGGGCAATCAATTTCTGCACCAACCGGGGGCCCAATCCTGGTGCCCCCTCCGTATCGAGGGGCGAACGGTATACCGATCACACACGATGCTTCTGATATGGATCGTACCACACTTCTTCGGGCGCTCGATACCATGGCTTCGTACCTAGCGCAGAAGCAGGTCTCAGCCTCGGTCGTCACCGTTGGTGGAGCTGTAAACACGATATATCTTCGATCTCGAGAGTCGACCCAAGACGTGGACTTCTTTACTGAGAATGCGACTGCGCCAATCCACGCGCTCCTTCATGAAGCCGCACGGCAAGCAAATCGACGGAGCAACGGTGCCTTGGGGGCTGCATGGTTTAACAACTCCACGCAGCTCTTCATGGCGAGGGCTACACAACAAGAGCTGGCGCAGCTCGCGCTGAGGCAAAACGTTGTCGTATTCGAAAAAGTCGACTCGCGAGGGGGTCTCCGAGTGTACGCCGCCCCGTGGGCGTACATGTTCTGCGGCAAGATGAACCGGCTCACTGAGGGAAACCAGAGACCGTACGACTTGAACGATGCCATCGAACACCTCATCCAGCACCTTCGGAGTACAGGGACTCAAAGTGTAGGAGCGAGAGAAATTAAGTCCTGGTGTCACCGGTGGGGTAAAGACGTGACGGATGCCGTTTTGCGTCGAGTAGACGAGGCCTGGCGGGCACAATTCGGGCGTGGGTGCATCGAATGGCGCCGCTAGAGCATTGATGAGATTTGGCTGCCATGAGCAACGGCGCGACTGAGATTCTGTGCTTGCTAGATGAGGTATTATTTCTTGCTAGATCACACAATATCAATGCGATCATACCCTCCACGGTGGTTTTCTTTCTTTTTCGTCTTGTAAATCGTCGCGTTCAGGCGAAATGTACATGCGGCCTCCAAACTAAGACATTCTTGCTTGCGCACTCCGGGGACGCTCTGTCGTCCTCAAGGCTCTCAAGAGGAAGAAAATCGCGTTTTTGGTTGTCCCAGTGCGGTATCGCGAAAGTCGTCCGCAGCGGCGGGATCTCGACCGCCCAGTGAGGCTCCCTTTCGAGTGTCCGCTCCTGTGCCCGCCACTCGTCCAACATGTCATGAGTGAATATGGGTGGCGCATCACGCGGTAGCCCCATTTCTATGCGCTTGTTGAATGCCAAGCAGAGCAGCTTGGTGATGCACGCCAGGCACGCGAGGCGTTCGGGATCGGAGTCTTGTAGTTCCACCCGCGGATCGGGGATGTCGCAAACAGCCCAGTCTGCATGCCACCAGAAAGCCTCAATCTCGTTGCGGAGCTGGATATGTTGGTCGAGGACCAAGTGCTCATAAGCGCGGTACAGTGCCGCCAAAGTATTGTCCTTGTCGCGGTCGATGCGCCGTTGAAGAAGGGGGACCTCGACCGTGGTGCGATGGGCAAGGAGCTCGCGTGGTGGGGCGGGTAGGTCTATCTCGACCGAGTACGATGTCCGAGCCTTGTTGGGGGACGATGGGCTGGATAAGGGCCTCAGAATTGAGGAAATCCATGCCAAACATCTCGAGGTCATTTTGAAGAAATATGGTTGCCAGAGGATCAGTGGAATGAATAGTTGAAGTCAGACATTGGGGGTTCGTTGGGTTATTGATTAGGCGCCATTGCTGGCCCGTGCGCCTTACCCTGGTCGCTGGTTATGGTGCACCACAGCGCTCACAGGGGAAATCGGCTTAAAACGGTACTTAGGAATTACATTACCCCCGCTTACAAGGATAACTATATACTATGCTAGAGCGCTTATAGGCTTGCTATATGGAAGAAATGTTTTTGTTTTTATTTTGCTTTTTAGCAAATTTGTATTTTATTTTACTTGATAATATTTTAATTAGTATTAAATTTTTTATTTAGCGCTCAACGGGAACTCCATCACCTCGCTGCGAAGTCTTCCTCTGCGCGACGCTCTCCAGACAGGATCGACGTATGTTGATGGTACAAGCCTTTTAGAAGCGTACTGCAGAGTGCTCTGCACAGATCGCTTCAATGATGAGTTTAACATGTTCACAGAATGGTGCGCAACGCGGCAAGAGTGTGCTGGGGCGCTTGAGACGATTCTCCGCTCCGATGCCACCGAGTCCCTCGTCGCCGACCATACCCAACCCACCTTCAAGCTGATGCGGACGGCACACACATACCCGCAAGGGCGGGGCTTCTTCCGCACGACAGATAGACACTGCGGTATTGCCTCCGAGGCGATGCTCCCCGGCGATCGGGTCGTGGTCTTCCTCGGGTCGAGCAGGCCGGTGGCCTTGCGTAGAGTCCTGCAGGGCGATGAGAAGGAACAGGCAACGGCAGAAGAACAGCCAGCGCCAGCCCGGTGGCGCCTCGTCTCTGATAGCTACATTCCGGGTCTTATGGCGGGCGAGACGCTTCACCGCCCGCTTCCGAGCTACTACAAGCCGACGCAGTGGCGGCCAGCCGGCGACAAATACATGTGGCGGAATGGACTCAAAGATATGCATACGGGACGGGCAAAGTGATACGCCATGGCTCGGTCGTTCGCGAACTTCTGGGTCTTGAAGCTGCCGGCGGAAGTGAGGATGGGCATTGGCGCAAGGTCCGAATCTCCAAGGATGAGCTTCGGAGAGTGGGCGTTCACCTCGAAGATTTTGACTTGACGTAACTCATCTCAGTCCACGGGGCCACATAAGACACTGCTAAGAACTTAACAAGTGTGATGTTGAATAGCTTGAAGTTTACTGTGTAAATTGCAGATCACGGTGTATCTCTTTGTGTGCGATTATAATGAATATTTATTGAAACATAATTTGAATCTTCGCGCATGACCTCATAAGCCCACCAGCAGGGAGAGGTCAAATGAGGTCTGGGTCGAGAGTGGCCGGCAAATAGAATACAACAAGCGACCTTGTTCGATCCACGAAGTGCCCAGGTGAGGTTCTATAGTATTGATCATTTCTGTTAAAGAGCGCCAAAATCTGCACCTGACGAATGTCGTCTTATACCGCACTTTGTGCATACCGATGATGACTCAGTAAACTGTGCGGGTCGTCTCTCAGCCGATGTCGAGCTTTGAACTATTACGGATGAAGATCTTCATGTTGTGCAGGACTGCCAGAAGTCTATTTCAACGTCCCAACTCTTCATCCAACTCTACTGAATCAGAGTTTCAACGGGCGAAGCTTACGTTTATGCTTCGGACCTTGTCTGCATGCAATACTCTTACTCAAGTACGGGGACAAAGTTTTATACGCAATCTATTTGCCTTGCTTGAATATTCGGCCTTGTCTGCGTGGGCGGAAGATGGATGATGAACTTCCGGAAAATCAAATGGGGGGGGGGGGTCCTCCTCGGCTAGAGGCGTGTAAGATGATTGGTCAGGAGCAGCTAACACCGACGCCCAAACCAATCAACCCAGCAGTGCGGTCAGTTCCCCTTTGGAGAGGGGCGGCTCCACCACTGACGACCCCGGAGATGCATGCGAGGCAGTGAGAGAGAAAGTGGTTTTGGATTTCCATAAAAGGGGAGAGTGAAACTGGATGTGGAGCTTGCCGATGATAATGATGCAATCTCTGCCATGCATTTGTTGCCGTCGCGTACGGTACCGGTTCTGGCGGCAGCGAGACATTGGCAGCATTCAGAGCCGCGAAGTCCCGTCCCTAGTAAGGGCATCAAGTATGGATGTATAAACTCGTGCAGCAGCGGATTTGGCTTTGGTCGCACCGTATGTATCATTGTAGGACCTCTGCAGTGTGCGGTGACACTGTCTCGGGTGCGATCTTGAGTGTGCATCGTCGAATGATGGCCTCAACTTCACATTGAGCGGCCAAATGTTTCATGAATTATCCGAGCGCGGGGTGGTGTTGGGTGCCAGAAATGGGGGGATGGTAGAAAAAATGGCAGCCGTATGAACTTCCTAGAGCGTTTAGGTTGGGATGATACGCGCAGCCAGTCCCAGTCCAGGGCTGCAAAGGGCTACTCAATGCTGTCATGATGTGCGGATTCGGGAATTCGCTGACGTACAGTCTACCAGTTTCCCGTCCTTTGAAGAAGCATGTTCTGAAAACGGGCAGCTCTGCAGCAGTCAGATATAAAAAGCAACAGGATGGTACCGATCAGCCGGAGACTTAACAGGGGCAAATGCAACCAATTTCACCATCATTGCGAGTCAGATGCTGGGGAGATTGCCCTGCAGCGGGTTCAATACTACAGTAGCGGGACTCCACCACGAACAGGCCTCGATCGCTGTGAAGCCGTTTGGGGTTGAGGCAGACAGACAAGGCTTATCTGCATGCAGAAACGACCAACATATGGTACCGAGGACAGCTTAAACTGCTGTGAAGACACTATCGTCTTTTGGTGAAGAGAGAAAAGGAAGAAAAAAAGAAGAAAAGCATAACTATACATCATGACCACCTCTGTTTGATTTGAGGCTCTGCAGCAATTAGAAACCGAGATAACCTTCTCCTGGGATACCCAGGTGCCTCATGCTCCGGCTAACCTGACTGGCAGGAGGTGGCCCGTGCCAACCCTGCTCCAAGATCCGCCTAGCCCAGCTGGGCCCTCCCAAGGGCTGGGAGGACGCAGTGCTTGGCTCGACGCAGTGAGTGCCTACCGTTGCACCCAGACGCCTGCCATCAACCGACACGCAACAGCGAACAGCGACAGCGACAGCGACCGCGACGGGTCAACTTCCAGCTGGACTTGACCCTGCATCTCCCGCTCTTCAATCCTGGGTTGGCACTTCAACGCTCCTTCACTTCTCCACACACTGACGCTGACACTCTCACCGTTCAACACCTGCCTACCCTTCTGCAACTAGGTTTTCCATTTCACTGGCCGCAGTGTCTTCACTTTTCTTCGAGGCACCTGCATCTTATACATGTTCTGTTCTGGGCCAACCGTCTTGGCTTTACCTATTCCTTGTCTTCTTCCTCTCGACGCTCTCCTGGTCTTGTGCAGGACTCAAACAGCGCCGCATTTCGGAACCCACGACGTGATCGACCCGTTTTCCAAGGTTGCAACGCCAATTGACAACTTTCGACTGCTCATCTGACCTCATTTCATTTCTTCACGTCATTCGACACAGCCATCTCGACGACATTCGCGTTTGCATCTTCTTCCTCCCACGCAACTCTCGTCCTGCAAACCCAGCCTTACAACCAGCACTCTCCGATCCAGCCTGCACCAGGTTGGAACAACACACTCGCCTCTTGCCTACGATATCTACGATACCTATTCCTGTGTCCCCCCCGTGTACACTTTGCCTCTTGTCCACGATAGAGTCGTCAGTGGCTTAGAAACGCCTCTCCGAACCTGCCACCTCCCTCCGCCACCATCACGGACCTCCGAAAAGGTCTCGCAAGAACAAGGCCCACGTCCGCCCGTCTTCCGCCGTCAACACCGACGACGACGATCGACCTCGCTCGCGTACCCAGCCTCGACGTCTTAAGAAACGCCAACGCGTACACAACTTTTGGGCAGCGGTCATGCCCTGTGGACTCGGTGGAAGCAAAACCGTCCAGCGCAAGCTTGTCTTGCTGTGAGTTGACTATTCCGGACAGACAGGGAGGATCGCGCAAGGTGTAGCGGGACAATTGGCTGATGATGGCATTTTACAATCAGGGGCGACGGTGCTTGTGGCAAGACCTCGTTGCTGAATGTCTTCACTAGAGGGTGAGTGTCTTCTCGGGCGCATCGTCAGGCGCATGGCTAATCACGTCCATCCAGTTACTTCCCAACAGTATACGAGCCCACCGTTTTCGAGAATTACGTGCACGACATCTTCCTGGACAATGTCCACATAGAACTATCATTATGGGATACCGCTGGACAGGAGGAATTCGATAGGCTACGCAGTTTATCCTACGGTGCGTCAAGTCTTTCGACACCCGCGGGGTTGGTAGCAGTGCGCCTGGTTTGCTAACGTTTACCATCTTCAGATGACACGGACCTTATCATGCTCTGCTATTCCGTAGACAGCCCAGACAGTCTCGAGAATGTCGAGAGCAAGTGGGTAGGCGAGATCGCCGACAACTGCCCAGGAGTTAAGCTCGTTCTGGTGGCCCTGAAGTGCGATCTTCGCGAGGGCTCCAACGACGAGGACGATGGACCCGCCGCCGCCGACGGCTCGAACCGCCAGGCGGAGAAGAACATGATCACATACGAGCAGGGCCTGGAGGTCGCCCGAAAGATCGGTGCCATGCGGTATCTCGAGTGCTCGGCCATGCGCAACCGCGGTGTCAACGAGGCCTTCACCGAAGCTGCCCGTGTCGCCCTGAGTGTTAAGAAGGACAAGGAGGACGGCAAGTGCACGGTGATGTAAGGGCGGGCGGGGATCATGATTGATGATCGACTTTGAAGGCGCCCTTTTTCTGTTGTACATATTGTTTCGAGCGCGGGGATGGTAATCAGGGCAAGGCCTTACGGCCTGGGCTGGCCGGCGGGTTCCAGGAAGATGATTTCTTGGTACGACTTCTCATGCATACCCTAGAATTCGAAATCGTTCCAAACTTCAATCCTCTTATGGCTGCTTCTTGGATTGAGTGGGGGTCTCCAGACCCCTTAGCATTGACTCGGGCTCGTTCTTAAAACCTTCGTGACATTCAAGTACAACCAATAATGTCACGCAGGGCGCTTGGCTTTCCATGCGAGAGACTGTCTGTCGCCAGGGTGTCAGCACATAACGCCTGAGATCAAGCATACATGAGTGAAGTCTCCGAACGCCACAGCAGAGCCGAAAGCCAGAGAGGCCTCTAGAAAGGAAATCCACATCTCCGTCCGACTTCCGCGGGCCAGGCGCTGTACCTCGCCGCGGACTGACTAGAGACGGCCCCTCATTCGCCGGATAAGCCCTATGGCCGCCCGCGGCCAGACGGCTATCGGGATGGCGTCAGCGGCCTAAGGAAGAAAAAAGAAGAAAAAGTTTCTACTTTGTATGGGGGAAGGTCTGCTTCGTTCTTGACTAAGACGGGGTACGTATCATGATCACTAACAGCATCGCCTGTTCTGATGCGGCAAGACTCATGAGGCTTCTAAAATTGGGTGGATGCGCCAGCGGTCTAAGTACCTTTATTTTCCCTTCTCTTCTCCTTTAGTCATACCGTATTTTCTCTTGTTCTTTATGTTCTCGTGATACCCTCAGATTTTCCCTCTTCACACTGTGAAAGAGCTACACGATGCCAGTGGCGTCGAATACTATCTTCGGTCCCATATAGTAAGAAGGACGACTCACCTCCTTCACCGGTCTCATCTCGTTACCTCACGAGAAAGGGAGAAACACGCCACACAGCCACCATGGCTGGGCCCTCGTACCACACGTCTCTCCTCACGGCGACAGACTGCCGCTCTCACGTGCACCTCGTCGTCGGCAGCAACTCCCTCGCCGGCAAGCGATGCGAGCAGTCCCTCGCCACGGGCGCAAAGCCCATTCTCATCGCGCCGGATCCCGATTCTTTATCAGCACCAGCACCCTCCTCTGCACAGCCGCTCCACTATGGCCTCACCAAACTCATCGAGTCGTCACAAATCACATGGCTGAGACAGACTTTCACCTCGGACCTGCTCTTCACGCTCGGCCGCGACGAGGTGGACCATGTCGTAGATGCGGTCTTCGTCACCAGCAGCAGCAGCAGCAATAACAACAACAACACCGGCTCGACAGCAGATGAGAGCGGAAGGGTCTCGTCATCATACTCCGCGCAAGCCATCTCAGACCTGTGCCGGAGAAACCGCATCCCCGTCAACGTCGTCGACTCCCCGGGTCTATGCACCTTCTCGCTCCTCTCCACCCACACCGACGGCCCGCTGCAGATCGGCATCACCACCAACGGGCGGGGCTGCCACCTCGCGAGCCGGATCCGCCGGGAGGTTGCCGCGAGCCTGCCGCCCGGGCTGGGGGCCGGGTGCGCGCGGCTCGGCGAGGTGAGGCGACGGGTGCAGGAGGAGGACCACCTCCTGCACGAGGCGCTCCTCGCAAATGGAAACGGCAACGGCGGTGGTGAGGAGGAAGAAGGGTTAGATCAGTCGGCGAGCTTCAACAAGCTGGTCACCGAGGAGGACCTCGACGCGGCCAAGAGCAGGCGCATGCGGTGGCTGGGCCAGGTCTGCGAATACTGGCCCCTGAAGAGGCTCGCGGGCATCTCAGACGAGGATGTCGACGTCGTGCTGCAGTCGTACCCGGGCGTTGCGAGCTCGTCGGCCCTCGCGAGCATCGGCCGCGGCGGCGACGATGAGCATACTCCCGCTGGCGCTCCCAGAGGCGACAGAAGACGAGGAGGAGGAGGCAAGATCATCCTCGCGGGCTCCGGCCCGGGACACCCGGACCTGCTCACGCGCGCGACGCACAAGGCCATCCAGTCGGCCGACCTCGTCCTGGCCGACAAGCTGGTCCCCGCCGGCGTGCTGGACCTGATCCCGCGGCGCACGCCCGTGTCGATCGCGCGCAAGTTCCCCGGCAACGCGGACCGGGCGCAGGAGGAGCTCCTCGAGCAGGCGCTGGCGGGGGCCGCCGCGGGCAAGACGGTGCTGCGGCTCAAGCAGGGCGACCCGTTCGTCTACGGCCGCGGCGGCGAGGAGGTGGAGCACTTCCGGCGGCGGGGGCTGGGCGACAGGGTCACGGTGCTCCCCGGCATCACGAGCGCCCTCAGCGCGCCGCTGTTCGCGGCCGTGCCGCCGACGCAGAGGGACGTCGCGGACCAAGTCCTCATCTGCACGGGCACGGGGAAGAAGGGCAGGCCGCCGGCGCCGCCCGAGTACGTGGCCAGCCGGACCTGCGTGTTCTTGATGGCGCTGCATCGCATCGGCGGCCTCGTGGCGGAACTCACGACATATCTGCCGTCGGAGACGGGGCAGATATCAGAATCAGCACCCGCCACCAAGAACGGCGGCACAGGCGAGGAAGCAACAAACGCGGACCGACAGCAGCAGCAGCCAGAGACACCAGCGGAGGAGAATGCGGGGCCGACGAGGATACAACCACCTACGGCCCGGCGTGCCCTCTGGCCCCTCAGCACGCCCTGCGCCGTCATCGAGCGCGCCTCCTGCCCGGACCAGCGCGTCATCCGTACGACGCTGCAGTTCGTCGCCGAGGCGATCGAGCAAGAGGGGAGCCGGCCGCCGGGGCTGCTGGTCGTCGGGCGGGCGTGTGAGGTGCTCTACACGCCCGAGAAGGGACGCGCCTGGAGCGTTGAGGAGGGGTTCCGGGGCTTGGAGGTGGAGGATGAGGTTGTGGGTGCAGCCCTGAGTGGACTTGCGGCCGCGGGCTAGACGGTCGACATGCGGGTCTTTCCTGTGGCAGGAAGGTCGGGATCATGGATATTCTTGAAAGGCCTCATGGTGGTCATGTGCATATCTCGTCAGGTAGAGATGAACGACATCCGTCCGTGTCGATGATGATTGCCTGATCTGGCACAACCGCAGCACTGAGGCATCGCCGCTGCCCTGGCATCACAGGCCCCGAAGAATAGGAGAACGCAGAAACGCACGCAACCTGAACAAGCGACGGTCGCACTCTTGAAGCCGACCGGCGTCGAAAGCCATGGCAAATTGATAGCTGATCATCCAATTCAATAATCAACGCTGTGGCGCTTAGATGCTCCCAAATGTCCGCCTCGCAGAGGGTTATCTGGATAAAAGTGGACTTCCAAGTTTAGCACAAAGCAGGTACATACATACATTCATGAGACCATCTGTGCATCTGGGTCTTGGCTACCGCCTGACCGATTTGTGGACGTATTTGGGAAGTTTGTGTATTGTATTGGTTGGAGCTGAGCATCAAGTTGTCACTCAGTTAAGGAGGACTCCGCGCATAACCCAAAAGTCAGATGCTTTCCATGTTCCCTCCCTCCAGCTCTTGGTGTCTGATAACTCCATATGCTCGTTCAAGTACGCCGCGAATCTCTGCACGTGTCTGTCCACTGGCTGAGGACACCAAAAAAAAAAACAAAAAAAAAGCCGGCAACAGATTGCGCTGGCGTCCGATGCGCCTCCAGGCAGGGGCGCCCGCCACTTGCACGTCCTCCTCCTCCGGCTCCGCAAACCTTGTCCGGACACACGTGCATCCTCGACTCGCGACACGCATTTGTAAGCCCCAAATGCTCTTCTTGAAGAGTAAGACGAGGGCACATGACTCGCCATGTTTCCCGCAGCTTCGCCAATGTCAAGCTTCAAAAACCTCTCCGAATTTGCTTCCACAGTCCTCGCACCTGGTCTGGAAACCTAGGGCCTTGGGACATAGCGGTGCTTCAAACCTTTACCAACACCTAGGGAAGAGGAAAACGAGAAAGAGGGAAAAGGAAACCGCTAAGCGAGAGAAGTTGCCTCCCATCCATTTCTGTCTTTTCTTTCAGCTGTGCTTTTCTAACAGAACTCAACAAGGCCGGCCAAGTCAACAACGGAAATCAAAAAAATGCAATGTATTTATCTCCTTTGCTTTGCCTCGCTCTTCCCCAGATAATGTATGACAGGGATGATGTGTGATGACGATGATAATGATGAAATTCGTATGTTTCTTTGCTTGTGCTGGCACGCATGCTTCAGACAGGTGGGTAGGGTTGAGGAGAGAGAATACAAGAGGAGAAAGGAGAAGAAAAAGGCCCAGACCCAGCCCAAGCAATCGTCTCATAAGCCGCTCAGTCCCCCTCTCGAGACAATGGGGGTGACGGTGAAGGAGGAAAGGATGATGTAAGTACAGAATGCCGCCTTCAGCTCTACAGCCCCATCCCAACGCCGCGATTCTCAGGCTGAGACAGCCCAGCATCCTCCTCCTAATCCGTAGTGGTAACCAGTGGACTGCCCGCGGGGCTGACAGCATCCATCGGTGCAGCGTGTAACGCAGGCTTCTCGATCGAGTCCGGCAGGGTCCCCAACCGCTTGCGCTCGAGCGCGTCGTTGACCCACTTGGCGATTTCCTCGTCGCCCGCCCCCTCGGCGCTGATGTGGAGCTGTCGGGCGGCGACGTCTGCGAGGTCGTTGTCGGCAGCCTCGGTCTCGGCCTCGGCCTCCTCTGTGATGGTCTCGGGCTTGCCCAAAAACTTGATCCACGGATGTTGTAGGAGCATCGCGTATGTATGGCGCTTCTTGGGGTTCTTATTCAGGCATGACTTGACAAAGTCGCGTGCGAGTGCGGAGTAGCCCTCGGTAGGTAGGTCTGGTGGTTCGCCTTCGACGATCGCCTGCGGATAGTATCTAGTCAGAAAAACAGCGTCTCATGAAGAAGAAACCCGAAACGCGTCACTTACGTTTAGTTGACCAAAGATGGTCGAGGACACCTCTGGTGGGTAAGGGTATCTTCCCATAGCGCACTCAATGATCGTCAAACCCAGACTCCAGATGTCACTCTGGACGCTGTAGCCACCATCCGTCCCAGCCACCATGCCTCCACCAGAGATTCGTTCGGGGGCCATGTAGCTCTGACAGCCAATACTCGTCTTGGCAATACTGGCCACCAAGTTTCCACTCACTCCAAAGTCGCAAATCTTGACCTGCCCCTCGGTATTGACGAGGATATTCGTAGGCTTGACATCTCTATGTATGATGCTGTGCTCGTCCTTCAAAGATTTCAGCCCCATTATTGTGCTGTAAGTGATCTTCTTAAGCACGTCCTCCGGTATCCCGCCAGCGTAGACTTTGTCGATGGAGCCGCCGTCCATGTACTCGATGCACATATACACAGCACCTTCCTGGAAAAAGGCCCCGTAGAAGTCGATTATGTAGGGTGAAGAACACTCGTGGAGAATGACCAGCTCCTTGAGGATGGTCGTAAATTTGGCCTCCTCCAGCTCTAACCTGATCTCCTTCATTGCCATGACCCGTCCAGACGTGCCATCTGCGCGTGGGGCTTGGGGCGACAGAGGCGAGCCCTCGCCCGACGAGTCGTCCCTTTCAGAAAAGCCGGAATTCTGTCTCGAGGACGCCTTGAATCCGCTGAGTCCCTGCCCGAACCGGGGCATCTTTGGCCTGGCGTGCCGAACCCTGTACACGGTACCGTAGTTGCCCTTGCCTAGCTCGTCCAGGATGTCGATCTCGTCTAATGATATGGAGAACGTAGCTCCGCCGGCAAAGTTGACGCCCGTCTTGGTGATGGTTGCTGCGCCCTCGAACGTGATCCACCCCTTTTGCGAGTCAACGTAGTTCTTGTACTGTTCCATCTTGGAGGTCAATTGTGAGCCATTTGCATTGTCCTCCGCCGGACCGGATCCTCCGTTCAGATCGGACAGCTTGGGCGTTGCTCCGGGCGACGGGCTCCCGGGCAGACCGCCGAGGTTCATCTTCCTCCGCTCGCTGAGACCAGGCTTCTTCCCGGGGAGACCAGGTACGGCAGGGGCAGACCGTGGGAAGGATGGAGGTCCTGGCCTCATGTGTTGTCCCATGCCGCCCGGCAGCTTGAGGCCGCCTGCCAGACCTCCCGGAAACCCTCCTGACATGGGCGAGGACCCTCCCGACATGGGCGAGGAACTATGCTGCGTACTTATGCCGGGTCGGGGCATGCCGGGTCGGGGCAGGCCCGCTCGTTCGGCCTGTAGTGCGCGTGCCTTGGCCATCAGGTCCATGGGCAGAGCGCTGGCGGCAGGCGGCCGCCGGGCATTGTTGAGGGTGCCCGTTACGCTGGAGCTCGAGCTCATGCTGGCGGGACCCTGCGGGGCCGACACGGTTCGTAATGAGGGGGGGAGTCGGCGGGGTGCGTCTTTGGTGGTGTCTGAGAGGATGGCATCGGAGGAAGCGCTCGGGGGGTCCAAGGGGGTGCTGGCTTCCGAGGAGTCGTCGGCGTCGTCGGAACCAGGAGAGGCGGGGTCGCTATCGACCTGCTCGTCCGGCGTGGCCGGGACCGAGGAGTCTGGCGACTCTGACATGGTGGATGGCGGATGGCGGAGAAGATGGGAAGATTTAGAGATTGTTGGGCGGGTAGATGTGTGCTCGCTATCGCGACATGTGCAGCAGCATGTGGATGTTTGCTTTTCGGAGCTTTGAGATATGCTCGTAGTCACTGGCGCCCGAAGAATGGTGGTTCCAAAAGCCGATGAGCTCGAGGTAGCGTGCGGAAGGCGATTGGGCGAGCGAGCCGCTTTAGTGAAGGCTAAGGAAAGACTGGTGTCGCTCAGCGATAGGCCCCAAGACGAGGGCACGATTGCGGTGAAGCCAGATTCCTCCTAGCGTTCAGTCGCGTTGTTAGTCTCTGTCTGGCTCACGGCAGAACAAGCGCAAAGCTTAAAATGCGACAAAGGAGGACTTGGAGGGGCAAGCAAGTCAGTGCAGTCTCTGCAGATCAAACTCACTGGGGTCGTCAGGGGTCGACGAAAGCGGGATGCGGACTGTGTTCTCTCTTCCTAAGGTTTTCTTTTCTGGGTGTGGCCACGAGAGAGGTCGTCGATAGACTGCAGGGCGAGAAGGATGTGCTATGTAGGAGGAGCACGAGTTGCGCGAGATGCAGCAGCGCAGTCTCTTGCGTCAGAAGTCGTGGATGATAGGTGCCTTGATTGGCGACTCATCTTTTCCCTAGCAAAAATTGGCAGCCAAACTGACTGGTCGTAAATTGGAGAACTCATAGTGGGATAAAACACCAGGTTTTGCGAATACTTCCTCCCCGGTTATGCAATCCAGTGCAGTGCTCAAGACGCGGCCTGCTAGCGTTATGCGGGTCAGCGTACTGTGGTGGCCCTCCATTGCCCCCTGCTTCTCCAGAGCTTCTCCAAGGTCTGTAGACCCGCTTTGGAGCACTGCACCCAACCCTGCCAACGGACGGCTTCTCGACGTTGCCCTCCAGACTGCACCCCTCAGACGCCCCATTTTGTCTCACTGTCCTATAGCATTACGTAGAGCAGCTGCAGCGGCGCTACTTGACATGAAGAAGGCAAGAAACGCCGTGGTCAGATGTCTCAAGAGCTGCCAGCCTTCTCATCATCCATCCGAAGAGCCTCTCTCACGGAACGGAGAGAGAAAGACTGCTTTCTGCATAGTAACGTCATGCAGGGACGGGCTATGATTTCAAAGCCGTCCACCAGCGAGTACCGAAATAGCAACCGCATACCCGATGCCAATGTCGAAATTCGGGTTCAAGTAATGCTTTGCACCTGCAGGCTGGCAGGAATTGCTGAGCAAACCCCACGATGACGTTGTTTTCTGGAGCTGTGGCTTGAGCAGGACCCACTTGGATGTCAACCTGTGCAGCTCTTGGTGGTGGTGTGGTACAGATTTCCGCGGGGGAGCCTGGGAAGGGGGAGAGGCGTTATTGCGAACATCAACCACTGCCCGAGTCCACGCAACACGACTGTCTCGCGACCGATCCTCAGTGCCTGTTGCCCCTCTCGGCCACCTGAAACGTACGACCACCGTACTAAAATGGGCACGCAAGATGAGACGTGTGCATACTGCTGTCATGCGACCATCATAGCAGAGCAGATCTTTGACGTGTCGCAGGTGGCTGCGAGTACCGTATCTGCTCTCAGCATGCTCGGTAGATAGAGTCACTTCACACGTGCCAAGCACAAGAGAATCTTTCCCTCGGTCAGGCCGATGTGGAAGTGTGCTACAGCATGCGACATTGTAGCCTACGGTTTCTCTCTCGAGACGTTCACCTCTGCATCGTGATTCAGCCTGTCCAAGATGAGCGCATCTGTATCAGTACTGCCGCCATCGACGATGTCCAGCTTGCCGGATGCCGCCCAGACAAGGTGAAGAGGCTGGCGTGGCAGCCCAGGGCCGCTGGTCGATAATGCCACCGTGAAGGAGGCCCGACGACAGCTCGTGTACACTTGTACTTGAAACCATAATTATTCAATAACTTGCTCTGCTAGGCAGCTGTCCATGCAGAGAGCTTGCAGGCGAGCTTCCCAGCTTTTCCAAGGTCTCGGCAGACCGGCAGACCTCGAAATCCTGTTTGTCGAGCCCCCGATTTCTGCTAGCGCCTCTCTCCTTGGACTTCGGCGGCAGCATGCCTGGGTGGATTCCAAGATTATCTGACTGGGAGCATCAGAAGATTAACACTGAAGGGTCGGGCTGGCGGAGCTTCATCTCCGAGACGTGCTAGACGCGGTGCACGGCTAAAATGAAGTTCCAGGAGTGAAAAAGCGGCTCGACGCGAAAGAGGAAGAGTTCTCAATTGTTGCAATGACGTCACCTCCGTGATCAGTCGCGGGGCGTGCCGCAGACCCGCCTGCAGCAACCCGCCCACGAGACAAAGCAGAGAGCGACTGCGCAGTAGGTAGTACCATTTGGTCTACGAAACGTCGAATGTCATGTTGGTCCTGGAGGACGTGTCTTCTCAGCTCAGCCTTGGAACCTGAGCAGTCATCCCCCGCCCGGCGCAGGAGCAGCCTTGAGTTACGCAGCTGTCTATGTTCCAGGGGAGGGTGACTGGCCCCCAAAGTACAAGGGCATCTCGGAAGATGTGGCATAGACATGTGCCTGTCAAGCATATGTGGTCTAGGCATCGTGGTCCTGTTGAACCAGCCTACCAGAACACTGAGCCAACGCATCCTGGCCTGAGAAACCATCACCCACCAGCTCGACTTGGCGCCGCCTAGACGGTGGTGTAAGTGTTGAACTCGGCTTAACCACTGGCTGCATCGTCATGTGACTGTCTGCTAAAGTTCAGTTGGCAGGGAACGATGATTTACTAAGTTTTATGCCTCGCGTAGGCTTTCACCATCACGGGAGAGGGGTTTGCCCAATCTCGTCGTAGCAAAAGCCTCATACTTCTGGTGAGGCTCAGGCTGCCGCTTTGGGAATGCTACCTTTTAATTGGTAAGGAGAATGGGGTGTCCTTGGAAGCGGCGAGGAATCAGTTACACGCGTCCCTGTCGCCTCCCATCCCAAGACGGTGATCTACTGCAGCATCCCGCCGGCATTCTCCAACAATTGCGCATGTCATCCTCGCGGGCCGCAGCCGTATCAGGGGCCGCGCTGCTGGATGGCAAGCAGACCTGGTGCTATATGTCACAAGCTTTCGTGAGGGAGGGGCTGAACTGGCAATGTGTATAACCTCGCCTCCCCACCACTTGTCCTACTAGAAAGGCATGCTTTGAAGAGTACCGCATAAGGCGTGCGGGAGTGGCTTGCCATCTTACAAGGTCCAGACCAACGTCAAAATGACATGCTGAGCACAAGCTCGCGGGACATCCGGAGCGAGCCACCATCCCGTCGAACAATTCCAAAACATTTTCGCCAAGCTTGCGCCCACATTCGGACGCTGCCAGCACAGCCTCCCGTTGAGTTTTTCGCCCCAAGCTTTTTTTTTCGTGTGCTGGGCGCCAATGATCGGTGTGCGTTCAGAGCTACCATGCATTACACTGCCCACGATGGTCGATTGCTGCGGTCTTTGTTGTGCGCCCGACGGTCTGAACAACTGTGATGCTCGCCATTTGCTCGCTAGTTTCACCTGTCGGCTTGGTGCGTCTGGATCCAACAATTCTGGAGTGATATCTTCGCTGGCTGCGCGGCCATCAACCGTGGGTTGTGGTCAGACCTACGAAGCTACAAAGTACGAAGGACCTGGCAAATGAACTGGGCAGGGACCGTGGGAAACTTTCCAAACGAGCGGGAGGCTGCCGAGGCCACCAAGTCCCAGGACATTGAAAGACTTTGAACCTTTCGAGCGTTTCAATCCGCGGGATTCGTTGGAGGCCTGCACGTCTTGGGCTCCTGGTAGAGCGAAGCCATTAAGCCGGTCACGCAATTTTAACGCTCTGACAAGCAGGCTACTGCGCATTAGCACGTTGTCAACTTTAATGTAATTGGTCTGGCCAAGACACCACGGGCCAGCAAGTAATCTCCTCCATGTCCAAGATTCTCAATCGTGGGAGGCAGAAGAACTACTAAAGTAGGCCTCCCGCGCAGGGGCGGCGCGGGGAGTGGGGATGGGGGAGGGGCTGCGTGAGGCGTGAGGCGTACCTTCAGCTTCCAGTTCCCGTCAATTCCATTCATATCAGATTAGCGTAATCAGCCAAGAGCTTGGATGGGGGCTCGTCATACCTCCTGGTACCCTCCAACACCCTTCCGTTCTTGTCTTATCGACTCTGACGCTGCAGTTGATTCCAGAGAACAGAAAGAACCCTGGCCTGCAGACAACTCATCGGACCCATAAGTCAACTGGAAAACAGTGCCTCGAGTACCTTGTCGTCCTGCAATTCTTCATCCGTTCTCGACAACCATCTGCCGCTGTCGCCCATTGACTGTTCAGACGCGAATTTGACCTTGCCATCAAGACGGTGTGGTGGATTCTTGGCAGCCAGTCCGACCCACAGTCACGTCCCTCAGGCCCAGCAAACGAACCGCAGCGAAGCCCGACTCCCCGAAACATCAAACGTCAAGGCTGCCCCACCACCACCACCAGAGCCACCCGCCAGCCCGCCAGCCAAGCTGCCCTGGTGCCTGGTCAGCGCGGCGCCCCGGCGACACGAGGCGGACCCACAACCTATTGCAGGCTTGTCAGGTCTCCACGCCTACGACAGGCTGTGACAGAAACCTTGCGCCGAGCCTCGCAAGCACGGATATAAGGTGACGGCGCCAGGGCTCCCAGACAGTTTCAACACCTGTGAACCCGTCTCTGACTTGGCGAAACCTTAGTAGCAACTGTCGCAAACAAAACCAAGGGGACACCCCCTTCACAACTTGACAATGGTTGCTTCTCTCCGCCTCGCTAATGTCGAGGCGCAAGCGTTCACCATGGACGCAACAACATCACAAACCATGGTGGTTTTCAATAAACCACACGACTCTCACCCGTCGCTGGACCACCTCGTGCTGCTCGTCTTCGAGGCGGTCATGCAGGTGGTCTGCGTCAGCCTACCGGGATATGTCATTGCGCGGCTCGGCCATTTCGACGCGGACAAGCAGAAGTTCCTCGCGAATCTGAACGTGATGCTCTTCACGCCATGTCTTAGTATGGTCACACCGATCCAGACGCCACATCTTGAAAACCCCACGGCTTTTCCGCTGACATCTCATTCGCAGTCTTCACCAAGCTCGCCTCCCAGCTCAACGCCGACAAGCTCGTCGAGCTCGGCGTCATACCCATCATCTTCGTCATCCAGACCCTCGTGTCGTACTGTGTTGCGCAAGGCATCACCCGACTCTTTGGTTTCAACAAGAGGGCTTCCAATTTCGTCACCGCCATGGGGGTATGTTTCATCCGCGATGTTGCGCGCGCTGGATTGTTTGGTTTGGCTGACCCACCTATCCAGGTCTTCGGTAACTCCAATTCGCTCCCAATTTCCCTGGTAATCTCGCTCTCGCAGACCCTGAAGGGATTGCACTGGGACAAGATTCCCGGCGACAATGACGACGAGGTGGCCGCCCGCGGCATCCTGTATTTGATGATATTCCAGCAGCTGGGGCAACTGGTTCGATGGAGCTGGGGCTATCACGTCCTCCTCGCGCCTAAGGAGAAATATGAGGAATACGACAACGAGCGGGTCGAAGAGGGTCGGTATGCGGGGGATGCTATGGGCAGCGAGGAGACGGACAACCTGTTGACCTACGAGAGCGACGAGGAGGAGAACGAGGCTCAGAGGAGCAGCGACTCAGAGATCTACGAGCCAGCTGGTCGCACACCGGTAGCGAACCTGTCCCGATCATCCCTGGCCGATCTCCACGACCACCGCGACGGTACCATCACCCCGAGAAAGACTGGACATGGGAGGTATCACCACAAGAAGGGATCCGAGCGCCCCAGCACGGCTGGCACGATCACGGAGGACAACGAGGACGTCCAAAATGAGAGCATTCTATCCTTCCCGCGCATCCGTAACAGCGATGGACCGGAGGTTCCCGAAGGCATCAAAGGCGTCCCCCAACGGATGAAGCGCTGGGCGAAACAGAAAAAGGCGGCTGCATCCACAGCCATGATCCGCAAGCGCCACGAGGTCTACGCCAGCCTGCCATCCCCCGCCCAACGCACAGCAGACTTTGTCCAGCGCACCGGCGGCAAGATCAACACCTTCCTGTGGGAATTTATGAACCCGCCGCTGTGGGCCATGCTCATCGCGGTGATCGTGGCCTCGGTGCCGGACCTGCAGCGGCTCTTCTTCCAGGAGGGCTCCTTCATCAAGAACAGCGTGACCAGCGCCGTCAGCTCGAGCGCGGGCGTCGCGGTCCCGCTCATCCTGGTGGTCCTGGGCGCCAATCTCGCGCGCAACACGCAGAAGCGCGACGGCGAGGCGGACCCGGAGGAGGCGCAGATCGGCACCAAACTGCTGGTCGCCAGCCTCGTGTGCCGTATGCTCCTGCCGACCGTCATCATGGCGCCCATCCTCGCCCTGTTTGCCAAGTACGTCCCCGTCAGCATCCTCGACGACCCCATCTTCGTCGTCGTCTGCTTCCTGCTCATCGGCGCCCCGAGCGCGCTGCAGCTGGCGCAGATCTGCCAGATCAACTCCGTGTACGAGAACGTTATGTCGAGGATCTTGTTCCAGAGCTATGTCATATGGTGAGTTGTGGTCCCCGATGCGGTCCTACGTATGATGATGGGGACAGTTCGCTAATCTACTGGGTTTTAGGATCCTCCCATCCACCCTCATCCTCGTGATGCTCGCGTTGGAGGTGGTCGAGTGGGCAGTATAGGGGGAACAGCCTGCCCAGTTGTGCTGTCGTCCCCCCGAGGATGTATCGATACGTGCCCCCATAGTACAAACACCCTCGATTCTGCATTTTACTATCAGCATAGTCCTGGACCGGTGTTCGGGATCCGGGATGGGGACGGGTATTTCTTTTTGTTTTCGACTTGTCTCAGCACGGGCGTTCTGGTGCCACGGTTCGGGGGACGGGTTGGGGGGGTCGCCTGTCCAACGGACATACACTGTACTTGTACGTCAGACCGGCGAGTCTTGGGTGATTATACCTAGTTCGTACATAAGGTCGACAACATCGGGACCCTGGGATACATTTAAATAAAAAAAAGGGGAACATCGGCTGGTGTCAGCACCTGAGTGAACTAGCGTGTGACGGATCAGACTATGGTCGTAATGGGACTAGACAGGCAGAATTCATATCCTATAGTGTGGCTACACATTTCTAGTGACAGTTTTCGGGTGCCGCAACAACAGAATGGTTTCTAGTCGCATAACTATGCATCGTGTGTACGCTCTTAACGCGGCACATGTACGCAAAACTTCAGGAACACCCTCTAGAAATGTCCCCAGGCGGACTTCCCCGGGTTTCCGGATTCAACTCAACTCGCACCGTTGACCAGCCCCTCTTCAGGCCCAACCAGGACCCAGTCTTTGACATTGCCCTTCCAATCACTAATCCTCACGTCCCTCACGTCGACCACAATCACCCTCACCTCCTCGCCCGCCACGAAGCACTCCCGGCCCCCATCCTCGGTGCCCGCCGCCGCGATCTGGCCGAACGGCGTAAAGCCACTGGCGCCGGGCCCGCCGCCGCCGCCGTCGCCCTCGAAGGTGTTGTTCTCCAGGTGGACGCCGCGGTAGAACCTCTCCTCGTCGGTGCCGGGCTCGACGAGGCGCGCGCTGCCGTTGATGGTGGCCGAGATGCTGCTCATGGCGGAGGTGTTGAGGTTGAGGAGCAGGGAGGCGAGCGAGGAGCGGGTCGGGGAGATGGAGGCGCCCCGGCCACCGTTGCTGCTGTTGTTGTGGGTGGTGGTGTTGTTGGAGGACGACATACGCCGGGTGGAGGTGGGCGGGCGGTGCGAGACCCAGTCGTGCACGAGGAGGGAGACGTGCGGGTTCGTCTGGAGGTTGGTCATCTTCTTGGAAGCCGGGTTGGTGGTCATTATTATGACGGGGGAGGACGAGAAGGAGGAGGAGGGGAGGTAGGTGTAGTTCATGAGGGAGACGGTGGGGATGTTGTTTGTGCAGGTCGCAAGGTGGAGCTGTTGTTTGAATTCATTCTGTTAGCCTCTGGGTGATCTTCCGTGTCTTCTGGAGGGACATTGAAGAGGTCAGGGTTGTCAAGAAAGGGTAGCAAGGCAATTCTTGTGATAATTTTTGCCGGGGTGGATTGGGGCGGGGAGGAGGGGGTTCGGCGCGACGTACGAAGCGCGCGTTCTCTAGACATTGAATCACCTCCGGCGGCAACGAGGTCGTCATTTGTCGGTTGTTGTCGCCATTGGAAGCTGCTGCGTTGAGCGGTATTTGCGACATGGTGGCTGCTGGTCTGGTCGACTACCGAGTCTGATTGTGATTGTCTGGAGACTCTGGGCGAAGACGGGGCAGGTGAGGCAGGCCAGAGGCTCGGACGTTGCAGGTGGAAAGACTGATGAGCTCACCAACGGGACAAGAGCTTCTTGTCTGCGCACGCCGAAGTCTGCTGTGTAACTCGGCTTAGCTAAGGAGGCGCCGCCCCATCGCTCGCACTGGACTGGACCGACACCTGCTTGATCCTTGCGTTTGCTCTCGGCTGTCAGGCCTGATCGACTGCCTGACCGGTCCACAATGACGTTGACATGGGAGTGCCTTCCCCGGATTTAGCTTGACAATTGCGAGCGTGCAAGGGTTCCCCGGATCGTCCCACTTGCGAGAAGAGTTGAGAACCACGGGTGCACTTCTTGAGTAGGGCTGATGCGGATGCAGGACAATGACTCCGCGTCAATGTATATAACACATTGAGGCTATTGCAGCTGCTCTTCCAGGCATGGCTTTGAGGACAAGGATGTCGGTACTCTCGTTGTGCGTGCGGCTTGCGCTTGCGGTGTGAACCTCCGGGAGTAGTTTCCGGGACGGATATCAGCGGCTGAGGGAGCAAGAGCAACCACGACAGACAACATTTACAAGCAACGACGTCCCGAGGTTAGGGCAGTCGTGATCTTTCCCTGGACTCGACTCTCATGAACACTGCTCCCTTCTACTTCCTAGAATTTTCTCACGCACCGCGTCTTGTTCTATGCAGTTCCTTGGTAAAGTGAGGGGGGCTATACAAGTCGAAACCACACTATGAGATCTCTCAAGCGCGCCCACCGGCGTCTGCCCCTCCGACCCTCCCAAGCCTCACGCGTCCTCCTGTCGACGGCCTCTTCGTCCTCTTCTTCTCCCGCTCCTCTTCCAGCTGCCACACCCATCACCTCCGTGATAATAGCCAATCGGGGTGAGATTGCCCTGCGCATCGCCCGCACCGCTTCACTCATCGGCATCCGCACGACCACTCTCTACACCGACGTCGACCGCGTCGCCCAGCACACCTTATCCTCGCCTTCGTCGCTGTCCCTCCCTTCCTACCTCGACGGCGACCGCATCATCGCGCTGGCCAGGCAGCATGGTATACAGGCTTTACATCCGGGGTATGGGTTCTTGAGCGAAAATGCCACCTTCGCCAGGAAATGCGAGGACGCCGGCATCGTCTTCGTCGGTCCGCCCGCGAGCGCCATGGCGGACATGGGCGACAAGGCGCGGAGTAAAGAAATCATGACCGAGGCGGGAGTTCCGTGTGTCCCCGGGTATCACGGGTCGGAACAGTCTGTCGAAGCACTGCAGAGATATGCTGGGGAGATCGAGTATCCGGTGCTGCTCAAGAGCGTCAAGGGTGGTGGTGGAAAAGGCATGCGGATCGTCAATTCCGAAGAGGAATTTGCCGCACAGTTGACGAGTGCGAGAGCCGAGGCTCGTGCCAGCTTCGGCGAGGGCGGCGAGGTCATGCTCGTCGAGAAGTACATCGTGCGGCCCCGCCACGTGGAGGTGCAGGTCTTCGCTGACAAGCACGGTGGGTGCGTGGCCCTTGGCGAGCGGGACTGTTCCGTGCAGCGCCGCCACCAGAAGATTCTGGAGGAGAGCCCGGCACCGCTGCTCGACGAGGTGACGCGACAGGACTTGTGGGAGAAGGCTCGGACCGCGGCGCTGGCTGTGGGCTACGCAGGGGCCGGAACGGTGGAGTTCATCCTCGATCGGGATAGTGGCAAGTTCTACTTCATGGAGATGAACACTAGATTACAGGTCGAGCACCCCGTGAGCGAGATGGTGACCGGGACGGATCTCGTCGAGTGGCAGTTCCGCGTCGCGGCAGGAGAGAAGCTCCCGCTCACGCAGGGCGAGATTGAGGCAAGAATCAAGGAGAGGGGCGCGGCTATCGAAGCGAGAATATATGCCGAGAACCCCGAGAAGGGCTTTATGCCTGACTCCGGAAAGTTGGTGCACCTCGTCACCCCTCAGACAAGTGGGGATGTGAGAATAGATGCGGGTTTTGTAGAAGGTGACACCGTCTCTCAGGCCTACGACGGCATGGTCGCCAAATTGATCGTCAGGGGACCAGACCGCGAAACGGCCATTCGAAAGCTAGAGTTGGCTTTGAGGGAGTACGAAGTTGTGGGCTTGAGCACAAACATTGAGTTTCTGAAGCGCTTGTGCAGGAGTCAGCCGTTCATCGAAGGAGACGTGGAGACGGGGTTCATTGATAAGAACAGGGAGGTTCTGTTTCAGCCCAGGCGTGTTGAAGACGAGGTTTTCATTCAGGCCGGCCTGGGACTCCTCACGGAGCAGCTACGGAAGGAGAGTACCGCGAAGTCAGATCCTCATGGCGAGACACTAGGATTTGGAGAGGGCAGCGTGACGACCAGCGAGCGAAAGTACGCATTCAAGGTGGTCGACGGATACAGCGCGCGAGAGAACGAACTCGTCGAGGCGAGTATCACACAGCTGGGGCCCAATCTCTTCCGCGCTGCCATTACCCGCAAAGACCAGGAAGAGCCCCGCGTCTTCGATAACCTGATCTCTGAGCCGCTCGCCATATCTACTATTTCCCAAGAAAAGACCGTCCTCGAGACGTTTTTCCCGCTCGAGAGGCTCGACACGACACTCGTCCAGGACCCCACCAACGATCACAAGCTCAGCGTGTTCCAGCGCGGCGTCAAGACGGAATTGGCGCTACTGCAGCCGTCGTGGTATGAGAAGGCGCTCGGGCTCAAGGAGGTCACTGCAAGTGTCGTAGCGCCGATGCCATGCAAGATTCTAAGGAATGAGGTTGCTGAGGGAGAGACGGTGGAGAAGGGTGCGCCACTGGTTGTGTGAGTAATCTTCTGCATTCCCGTCGAGTATGAATCCCGCTAATCACATTTGCGCTACAGCATTGAGTCCATGAAGATGGAGACCATTATCCGCTCGCCGCAGAAAGGCGTCATTAAGAAGCTCGCCCACACAGAGGGCGATATTTGTAAGGCTGGCACCGTCCTCGTGCTTTTTGAGGAAGGAGAGGACGGCGGTGACGCGGCATCGTGAGAGCACCGGTATCTAGGTATGCAGAAAGTGTTTTGAGGCCTCATCTCGGGAAGGAGACATAAGTGGTTGATTACGCGGCTCTGGTAGACTCATCTTATTTTTGGTCGACAGCTCGGGCCGCTGCAACGACCCTTGAGCTGATATTGGGCGGGTAGACTTGAATTGAAGGGCGTCAAGCGTGGGGGGCTGTCGTGTAGGTCTGGACCTGGCTGAAGAACAAGGCGAGATCTCTCCGTCACATTCAAAACATAGACCCTTGGTGTCAGTTTCTGCAGTGTGTGTAGTATCCTCGAGCGTCCACCCCCCCCCCCCACCGGGCAGGACCGCCGCGTATCGGTCGACCGCGCCGGCAGTCATCTCGCTAAGCAGCCGAGGCCCTTTGCTTGCGATCGCACACGGCCTCCGTGCGGTCGAGTTGAGAGGTGTTTATGCATGCCGGCAAAGCTTGTGCGACCTGCAATGCGAGCACGGGATCACGTTCCCCATCCTGGCCCGGCCGAGCGTCGTCCGCGGTCTAGAGAACGTCTTCCGGTGCTGTTTTGCATAATTCTAAGCTTGATCTTCAATACCTACTTAGTTATGCCTATGTACGGACTGCGCCACGGTCGATGACAATCTTGGGAGTTGAAACCTAGGTAATGTTATCATACACGTCAGATGTACGTTCAGAAACCTTGTTTATGTAGCCATGTTTGATCTTGTCCTTTTCAACAGCAGATCACGGGTTCGAGAATCCGGAGTAGACCGACAAGTTTTTCTGTCGAGTGCGATTTTAGGAGTCACCCACGGATTTCTCATAGGGGGCTCGTATCCGTCGACCAAGCCAGAAACAGGAAGATCAAGTTTGTTCTTGGCTTACAACATGTGTAAAGCGGAATTCACAGGGCTTTGCTTCTCTGCTCCAACCCTGCCGGTGTACCTAGCAAACTTGAGGTTTGAATTTGAGTAAGCCAAATCTACTTACCTAGGTAGATGACATGTATTTAAATCATCAGTACAGGCAGCACATCATGGATGCCCTTGGACCTCAGCTGATGACTTATATTTCTTTATACCGTAGGGTAGCCAAAGCACCTTCCAGTATCTTTGTATTGTTCGTCATGCAAATTGAAGGGCCTAGAGCATCATGTAGCTTCCTTGTCCGACACCTTGGGCCGCTACCTACATATATAAGCATCAAACCTTGGCTTCCTACTTATCATTATGTTGCTAGGCCATGGAATTTGAATACCCAGGTGCCTCGGTACCCCAGAGCTTGGGTATCTCTGGCCCGTCCAATCATGTTGGACATGAGGCGTTGTTCAGAATTCCAAAGATTGCAGTCTCACGATCTATGGGTTGTTCTCTTATCACCCCGAGTGTCGCCAAGGACGTATGCCGAGGTTCTTGTGTGCCACGGGCCGGTGACAGAATGCTCCGATACCACGTCTTACACTGGTCTTTCTTGGCCGTGGACAACTCTCTATGATGACATTGAGTCTGTCCACTCATGCTCGCCCGCTCTGGATACCTGCTTGCAACGTCTGCTTTGCATGATAGGACACGGTCCTTCAACTGTGTCGGGTCTTCGTTCGGTCATTAGCATCATAGCAAGTGGCTTCAAAGTGCGCTTTCTGTTTTGGTCTGTGATTCCATTTACACCACAAGCCATACGAGAGTTGTTGACTTGTTCACAAGCCTCGGTGAGAGGATCTCAAAGTGCAACAGATGCTCAACCTCGGCAGCTAGACGGGCGCGTGGGGGAGGGGGGGGGGATATGTGGAAACCCTGCGGTAGCTGCCTGCACGGAGATGGATCCCATGTGCAGTGCAGTAAACAAAAGTTTCACTTCCCGTTGTTGCATGTACTCGGTATGGAGAATAAGATCTAGGAAAAGAGCTTGGCGAGCAGATCTGAAGAGACGTCGTTGGAGATCTCCCAAACAAGCCGCCTAATGACCTTCCAGGGCAGGAAGGTCTAAATACTAGACGAAGATTTCCCACATGTCAGGGTCACATTCGAGACGCTCGACTGGGCGTAGTCCCAACGGATGCTTCCGTGAGATTATGTGAGGTTGCGCCACTGATATGCAGAGTCACGACATCCCAGGTCTTGATTGAAATCGCCTTTCAGAGACGCCCTCTTGACGATAATATCCTTCGAGAAAAAAACAATGCTGAAGACCGCAGAGATCAGGACTACAATGTCGGCGCATCGGTGCACGTCGGCCACAAGAGCTGCCGACCCAGCGGAGACAGTTTCTAAAACGTAGCTGTCGTCATTTGGAACTAATAAGTCGAAGTCTGACAAAAGCAAGGGTCGTCACGCGTTTGTGTGTGTGGACACTGGCAGCAGACCATGGTTCCAGGCTGCTGGCGATATCAGGGTTGCTCGAGCCCAACGCGACTGACGCCGAATAGCCGGGCCGGAAGATGTCGACATGCAGCTGTCATCTCTTGGTCGACCGGGGGCCTCCATATTGCCCTCCCATCCATCTCGAGTGGTGTCGGATACTACAATGCGCGGCTGTAGGTGTGCTAGTTCCGGCCCGCCTTGCAGCATCATGCCATAGGCATGTGCAATATCGCAACGTCGCTGTCGATATCTCCCTACGAGTAGGGAACCGTGGGGGGGGGGGGGGCAAAACCCAAAGTGTCGTGCACCTTCGAGACTGCCTAGGTACTGTAGCATACCAGTTGACAGCTACTATGCACGATAGTCGATGGGCATGTTGCTGGGCCCATCCCATCCGGAGGACGGATTGCCCGACTTCTCGGAAACGAGAGGGCTCGTGCCGCGCAGCGTGTGCTGCCGCTCAAGTACCGCAAAGATTCGAATGGCTCGAGTCTGGTCAAGTGATTGGTCGTACCCATGGAGGGCAATACGGAGGAGGCAGTGTGCGTGCCCACCAGGGCCGCAGCGCAGAAAAGTGATTTTTTTTTTCTTTTTTGAAAAGGCTGCGTCCCAGCCGGCATCGCTCCCGCAGCGATTCCTCCTCGCGTTTTCAGCGTCGGTGTGTCGGCGCATGACGCGATGTGATAATCACAAGAAGTCATTGGAAAGCTTGCACCAACGTGTGCCTCGAAGCAGAACAGCGCTTCTATTCTCCCCGGGGGGCCGACTTGAGAGGATACAGTGGTCGAAGCTTCAAGTATATAAGTCTCGTGTCTATACCCCATCTTCTTCAGGAAGGTCTTTTGGGAGCATCTCCATCGGTCCGCAGCCAAGAACCCACAACAGGCATCAGACATCCGACACAATGGCCAGGCTCAATTATCGAGAAATATCAATGCAATTGCTGTCTATTACACAGCTGTATTTTGGCTTCGCCTTCAGTGCTTCCACGAACAGCTCCGATGATTATTCAATCACGGGATGGCCACTTCAATCCTACGTTACGGAGCCGACCATCCAGCCTCCAGTCTTCGACATTAACAAGACGGGAACCACAGCTGCGGGCTACATTTTCATGGACACCAACACCAATGGTGTAACTTCAGGCAACCTTGTGGCGACCATCATCGACGACGATGGACAGCTAGTCTGGTCTGCCGGATACACCGATACCACCAACACCGAGTTACAGAGCTACAACGGCGAAAATGTTATCACATACTGGGACGGCGAGATCTCGGGTGATATTGGACGCGGCTACGGCAAGATCGTTGTGCTAGACACATCCTACAATATCCTCTACAATGTCACTTTGACTGAGGGCATCTATGCTGGGGGTGACACATACGCTTCTTACATCGATGCACACGAGGCTCTGATCACGTCCGACAACACTCTTCTGGTGACAGTCTACAACACCACCCAAGCCGACCTCACCTCTGTGGGCTGGGGAACGGCCGGCTGGATCCTCGACAGCCTGGTTTTCGAATTGGACATTGAGACTAGTGAGGTCCTCTGGTCCTGGTCTGCTGCCGAGCACTCGGATCAGATCCCCTTCACGGCTTCGCATGAGCCCATCACAGAGATCCCTCACTACGCTTCTACTGCTTGGGACTACTTCCGTGAGTGATTTTCCCCGTCCACTAAGCAATTTCTCCTTGCATCTGGTACAATATCGACGGTCTTTGAACATCTTGAGATTTCGAAGCAATATGCTAATACGTATCAGATATCAATTCTATTGCGGAATACGATGACGGGTACCTCATTTCCTCACGCACGCTTTGGTCCATCTTCTACGTGGAGAAGTCTACCGGTGACGTTATCTGGACGTTCAACGGTGGGGACGGCGGCGACTTCACGCTCCCGAGCGGGTATGAGGCTGAGGAGAATACGGGCTCCCAGCTTTTCAAATACCAACACGACGCTCGCGTAGGCTCCACGACATCCACGGGGCTGGTCTTGACACTATTCGACAACAACAACTTCGAGTACGGCAACATCCTGCAGCCGAACAACTCATACGGGCTCGAGATCACCCTCAACACAGAGGACTTCACCAGCACCCTCGACCAGATCGTCTACGACGAGGCGGACCCCGTGCACACCATCGCCGAGGGGAACCGCCAGACCCTGTCCGACGGCGGCGTCTTCATCGACTACGGCTTCCAGCCGTACGCCAAGGAGTTCGACGCGGACGGCGGCCTGCTCTGGTCCGCCAACTGGGGCACCATCGGCGACGGCTCGTACCGCGCGCGCAAGTTCGCCTACGAGGGCACCCCGGACACGGCCCCCAGGGTCGCGGTCGTGGCCGGCGCCCTCGGGTTCCACGTCTACGTGAGCTGGAACGGCGCGACCGGGGTCAGCGAGTGGGAGATCGTGGGCTGCGGCTCCGCGGACGCCGTCACGGTGGCCAAGGACGGCTTCGAGACCGAGTGGACCGGCACGTGCTCGGCGGCCGCCGTGCGCGTCGTCGCCCTCGACGCCGACGGGCTGACGCTGGGGACGTCCCAGTCCGCGGCCGCCAATACGACGGCCACCCGATGAGCACACGCGTCACCTTTCGCCCAGGTGGGCTTCACGGCATGGCCGAGGATAGATGGGACCTGAAGTGATTCCATTTCAGACTTCTGGGGTGACAGCGGGTAGCGATCCTGACTTCATTGCGTTGCAGTCTGGAGTACAAGGACATGGATATTCTGCAACTTCATTTTGGCGTCGAGATTGACCACCAGTCATTCCTTTCCGTTTAGATTTTCAATAGCGCTCATAGTATTCCTCAATGATGCTTACACAGAATTAATAACAATCATAATCACATCAGGAGAATGATCGTCTTGCAAGAATGATCACATGCCGGGGGAGGGGGGGGGGGCGGCGCACGAAATCAGTGCTGGACAGCCGCGGAGGATATCGAAATCTGCCAGAGACCCATGGCCATTGCCGAATTCAAGTGGAGTTTCCTCACTGCATTTGATATCTATCGGAATACATAGCCTCGCTGCAAGCCAGATGCTAGTGGAATTGTAAGAGACCTTCTTTGCTTGACACCCGCCCCCTCCCTCCCGGAGACGGATGGGGTGGGTATCACTCGACAATTTTTGACAGAACTACCTAGGTAGTTAGGTGCAGAATAGTACCGTGACCATGGTAGCACTGGCAGACTGGCAGTGTCTAGGCAAGACGGGACTATGTTTCGTGAGGACGGAGTGTCTGAGATTACTGCGAGTGTTCCGGGCGGTCTATCATTACGTCCACAGGTATTGTGGTACTTAAAAAAAAAAAAAAAAAAAGATCTCATCGGCGAATCTGTGCATCTCGGAGCATCGACTCAAGCACACAAGTAGGACAACATACAAAGTCACGAGTGCATCGTATCAGATTACATGTGCAGTGTGCAACCAGGTTTGTCATTAAGCTGCGGAAGCAGGATGTGCTATATGATCGTTCCTCCCGTTTCACGCAACCTCGTCGACCACACAAGGGCGGGTTTCCCTTTTAGAAACCCTGCTTCTTGACCTGGGCCTGGGCGGCGGCGATGGTGGCCGCGGCGTTGGGGTCGACGAATCCACAGCCCTGCTTGCCGTTCTGGGTGGCGGCGCCCGTGGCCGAGCAGATGCCCACGCCGGTGGCGTTGATCTCGGCACAGCAGGCCGAGTTGCAGTCGTCGTCGGCGACGCAGCCGCCCGTGGTGAACTGCGCATTCTTGCCGTTCCCGACGTCCTTGGCACCGGCATTGTTGGGGGCCAGGGCGAGGGCGGAGACGGCAACTGTTATGGGGAAGACGTTTAACATAATAAGCCTTTGGGGGTCCGAAGGTCAGGACGATCGGGACAGTTGGGATGAAACTTACAGGCCAGGACAGCGGTGAGCGTGATGCGAACCATTTTGAAGATCGAAAGTATAATGACGGTGTCGAACCGGTGAGAATTAGATATAAATAGCCGTGAAAAGAACGACTACCTGGTCGCGTGCAAGAAAAAAAAGTCCTTAATGAAAGTGAGCAAGTTGGTGATGAGAGGAGATCAAAATGTCAAGATCGCTCTTGGTATCAGTTGATGGTCTTTATATACAAGTGCCTAGGTACTCGCCTGGGTCGCTTCGAAGGCCTGAACCGCCGGGTCATGGCACGATCTCCTGTGTCACTTGATTTCGCGACGTCTACAATAAGCTGAATGAAAAACAATGGTTCGTCGCGGATCCGTAGATCATGAGTTGGCGGGGTTTCGGACGACTGTTTCAGGACGCTCTGCGGTGGAGGCCTTGCGCCCTCGGCCTTGTCAGGCTGTGGGGAGATCTAAGGGAGGACGACGAAACTCACTCCATCCTGCAGGCACTCCAGGAAGTCGCTATTTGCAATTCGGCTCCGCATTCCGATCCGTAGCATGATCTGCAGTCATTGAACCATAAGTATGGACGAACCCAAGCTCAGGGAGCAATGCATAGGCCCCTAGCCGGCACAACTCCGACGGTTCCGCTGTGTGACAGGCAGACGCCCCAGAAAAACATGATACGCCACACTACCTGACCACAACTTAAGACAGTGTCAGTAAATGTGTGGAAATTATGTCACCGAGGCAGCCTCAGTAATGCTTCTTTCAACATTGGTTGCACGCACAACATGGCCGGATCCTCCCTCTTCCGTCGCCCGTGGCCGCTTGTTGCCCGCCTCGAACCTCCATGTGCCGTCACGCTCACCGCCATTGTTTGTTTTCTGGCGGTATGTAATCCAGGAATGAGCCTGAAGGATGTCATGGACGCATTAAAATGTGCTTCCAAGTTGAGAGCTGAACGAGTCGGAGCCCACATCCACATTGGCCAGGACACTGCACCGATCGTACAACATCAAAGCTCTCCAAATGCAACTCTCAATGGCCATCTTCTACAACCGGACATGAGAGATTGGCATCCCAGGAAGATCGAGCGTGGCGATCTGAAAGTAATCCGAGCTCTTCAGCCTGATCGGCTAGAGGTTGTGCAGCACTCGGGCTTTGGCAGCGAGGCAGTCCTGATCAAGATGGGAGGCGGAGACCTGAACGAGCTCTATCGCGAGGCTGAATTCTATCGACTCCTCCAAGGACTTCAGATAACGCCACTTTTTCTCGGACACGTGACAGAAGGAGGAAAAATCACTGGGTTCGTCACCGAGTACATTCAGAAGGCGTCGGCGATGGACGTTGCCACGAGCAGGAAGGAAGCCTGTTTGGCGGCGCTGCAACGCATGCACACGAGGGGACTTGCACACGGAGACGCCCACGGGGAGAATTGCATGATGAGAGCCAATGGGTCCGCCGCTCTCATCGACTTTGAGCTGTCTCTTGAGACTACATCCCAGGTTGAGTTCGATAGAGACTTGTGGATCATGAGCCACACAGTTGAGGACTGAGCACCAAGCACCCCGGCCTCAATGTCAGTGTCTACCTATTTAGACCCAGATCTACCCGAAGACGAAATCATTGATATTCCTTCAGTGAATTTAAGAATCCAAACACAATGGGCAAGCGCAGCAAAGGGCAGCACTGGAAGAGGGTCATTTATAGTCCAACCTGCGTCTGAAAAGCGCTCACGTTGGCATTTTACGGAATGTTACGTTAATTCCAAAATGATCTCCAAATATGCTATGTTTCGCCAGGAACGCCATCTCAGTGTCCCGTTCCACTCCGCTCTGAATCGGTACGTCTCGATCTATCATCGCTCGGTACGAGGACACTCAGAGTTGGCGTAAAAACGTCGCTGCCTATGGTGCGCGACAGCGCTCACATGGAAAAAAATCCCTTGTTGGCTCAAAACGCTGGGGTGGATCTGAAATCTAACTCGAATCGTACAATGCTAAATTGGCATAAACTCAGTCTGTGAATAGTATTAGCATATGCCTATGGCTAAGCCTAAGTTAATCGACTAGTCAGTTAATTAAATTAGTAATTGACTAGTTGACTGACTGGTTGACTGACGACTAACTGATTGACTGATTTAACTAAACTAATATAGAGCTATTAGGGACTAGATAGATCTATAAACAAAGTTATGCACGTCTACCCTATACGACTATAAATAGGTGGGGTCATCATAGTGAAAACAAGGGTTTTTTTTCCATGTGAGCGCTGTCGCGCACTATACTGCCCCAGTGTCTGTCACCTGTTGAGATGCTCGACCTTCATCATCATCCCGTCGACGGGTTTCCCGCTGATCTGAATCGTCCAAGTAAATTTGAGATTAGTGCTGCACGACTGAATCTTGCAAGCCAGCATGGAAATGGATTTGGGCACTACTCACAGAGTATAGTTCCGACAAGACTCTGAATCTGCCCTTCTCATCAATTTTCGGCTGGCCATTCTCATCCAGGTCCATCTCTCCCAGACCAACCTTGACAAATCTGTACCTGCGGGCAAGCATGGCAATAATGATACGTGCCTCGATATTTGCCAAGTCCTGCCCGATACAATTTCGTGGGCCTCTTTCAAATGGTCTCCAGGCACTGGGTGGATAGCTCCCGTCGCCTTCCTTGGCCTGCAACCACCGCTCGGGTACAAAGTCATCAGCTGCATCGCCAGAGACAGACGGATCGCGATGGATAATATTGTGGTTGAGGTACAGCCACCTCCCATCGACTCTATATTCTCCCTGGGTCGTAGAAATTGAGAAATTGGTGTCGGGCTTGGCTAGGCGAATAGAGCCAGCTGGAGGATGCAGTCGCAGCACTTCCTTGATAACCGCAGAGATGTATGTCATAGGGTGGACGAGATCGCCACCGTTTGGGGCCAAAAGCTTCTCGCGGACCGCATCGACTTCCTCTGTGGGTCCAAACAGGCCGTCCAACTCATCAAGGACGGCCTTGAAGGCATGTGGTGTTCGAGAGAGCTCGTAAATACTCCATACGATCGTAGTGCTTGTAGTACCGTGGCCAGCGAACAGGAACGTCTTGAGCTGGTCGCACGTTTCCTCCAGTATCTGCGGCGTAAGTACTTCGATATTGTGTAGACTGAGTTTCAAGACGCTTCGCGAACTGCTCTTCACTCCGTTCCGAATGCCGGCTCTGATGTCGTCGAAGTTTCGACGAACAATTTGGCGAAGATGCTGCGAGACTCGGGCACCGAGCCGATGCCTCTTCAAGTGGGTTCGTGGCATGAGCCACCAAGGCAACTGAAGCTTGTCATCCGCGTACGCTACTCAGAATCAGAATCAGCTCTAGGTAGGTTGGTTCCAAGGATAATACTCACTCTTGATCAATTCTTTGGTCGCAACGATGATTTCCCCCTAATCAGCAGGATCCAAATGCTGGGCATTTATATCCTCTCCCATGATCACAGCCCCAATAATATCGAAAGTCAGGTTTGTTGTGAGCTGGTCCAACGAGAAGGCATTTCCAGTACCAAGGTATCCGTTAAGAATATTCAAGTATGGGATACACTTTTCCACAATGATTGGCAAGAGAGTTATCAGGTGCTGCGGTGCAAAACCTGGATTGAACCTCTTGCGAACTTGCTTCCAGTCCTCATTCTGGGCCATATGTTAGAAATGCGAGAGCATGGCCCTCGGAATGTGAAATAGGAAACCGGTCCTACTTGTTTCAGCAATATTGAGTGTTGTCCAATGAGATCCACAATGCGGTCCACGGATGGCGGCTTTGTAACACTGTAGGGGAAATCTTTTGAAGGCCGAGATATCTCTTCTGCAACTTCATGGCTAGCAACTATAAGCATCGGAGGAACGATAGGCCGATTGTCAACCAAGAAGGCGGGCTGTTTTCCCAAGGCATCATGCATTTCAGCGAAGATGGCATCTACGTTGTGTCAAATCAATACTGCTGATAAGCCTGTAATCACTATAGTGCCATGCGAGGATGAGGAGACTTACCTGGGTGACGATCTACAATGCCGCGCTTGGTGAATTCATCGAAGACATTGAGATGGCCCAAAACGAGCGACGGGGGCAATTGAGGGAACTGAGCATCCTGCGATCGTTGGTACTGCAACTTGATGTACAGGTAGGCTCCTCCGACAAGCAGTGACGCGATATCAAATGCCTGGTAGCTCGGCAAGTTCGCCATATGGCTCATGTACGTGTTTGCGTTGAATTTTGCAGGTAGAACAAATTTCTCATGGCAAGGAGATCGACAAGGGGGAGAGAAAGGCAGAACAGGTGTGATCCGTAGGGTAGGGCGGGCGGCGGGCGCTGTCTGAAGCTTGTGGGGCACAAGGGGCAGAAGTACCTACCTGCGTTTGTGTAGAGATATCTGGTAGGTACTTAGGTAAGTATTTTTAGCGGTATGCCGTGCCTGTGCAGACTGGGCTGCCATCACATTCGTAGGATTTCCTCAAGTGATAAGGACCTCGGAGTGAGCGCCACCAACATGCATGCATAGGTATGTCACATGGGATCAGGTACGTCAATCAAAAAGACGGAAAATGAAACCCTAGACATTTTCCAACACGTATCTACCTTGCCCACGTCTCTATGGCAAGCGTGTCTCGGGCACCTGTCAGGCAGCTAGGGTTGCTCTCTTTTTCCTCTGCTCAAGCCTTACTTCAGTCATATTCCGTTGGCCGGCTGCAAGCTGTGACTACCTTTTGCGGCAATACTTCGCCATCGACCACCCCACTGGTGATCTTGGTGTGAAAAGCAATACAGCCTTGCCGAGATTCCTTTCCATCTTGGGGATCCTGACCACACTCTCCTCGCGTCCCAAACTTCGGACACTCGACAATGCTTTCAGTTCCTTTCCAGCATTTCTGGTGCTGGGCTTATCTGTTATCTGGTATTGCCGTTGGTGAGTCGATCAACATCGCTCATGAACTGCATGAGATCACTGCTAATGTAATATCACAGGAGGATTACTGGCGGTACTTCGTACGGGAGGCTTGTCAGCTCTGAATGAGTATGGGCGCGGGCTTCCCACACCGCCTGACGGACTCCCTGGCCGTGACCCATACTCAAAAGAAAGATGAGCAGTTCGGAATTCGAAAGACCAAGCTTGCATGTTCAAAGGTTTTGGCTTTCGTTTGAGCGATTTTGGCAGGGGTTGCTGATCTTGCTGGGTAAATCGTGTTCAAATGTTTGAAAGCAAGTCGGATTCGATGCTCGTGACTGTGCTATAAATGTCTCTAAAAAGCGTTGTACCATTTAAAAAATCTTTACACAAGTATTTATTGATACAATTCACTGTCCAGAGCAGGGCAGATGGGTCCCATCTTTCGGATATACCCTTGCATAAGGTAGATTTTCTTGGCCTTGCTTCCTTGCCCAGGCCGTCCAGGTCCTCCTCCCTGGCCATCTCTTTCGTTCTCTTTCCCTCTCCAGGGATCCCACTTTCTCTCTCTCTCCCAGCTAGTCCGGCCTCACCAGCCTGAACAGCCTAACCATGAAGACTAGCTTAATGACGAGAATTAAACTGCGAGAAGCTGGCTGCTGTGTGGCTGGTTTGGTCAAGAGAGGAAGAGGGCGTCCGAAGACTGCCCGAACATTGAAGCTAGAGAGGGTCAGGGCCAAGTCTGTCATGGTACGTAGTATATAAGGCGAAGAACCCGGTACCTAGGTAGTACTCTCGGGTCTTGACAGCCAAACGGCCTGGTCCATTTGCATACTATTACGCAAGCTTGCAAATTACAAGTACATTATTCTTTGCACAGTCCACCAGCCATCCGCACAGCTTTTCAGTCTAGGTCGTCCGAATTGACTGGGTTGGTCAACATGGGCATCCTATCAGTTCAAACAGAACAAGTCAATCAAATTGTTATCAACGCTTTCCAGCTGCTGGCCACCCATCCACGTTGAAATTTAAAAGCAGCTAGCCCTGTCTCATTGTCCTCAAAGCGAGCATACGCCGGTGTAATTACTCATCAACTTTCAAGTTGTGCGACTGTATGCTTACCGCCCGACCGACCTGTTACAGCGGATGGACGACCTGCCGTTCGGGCTTGGTGGATTTCGTGTCGTTCAGTAATCCTCTTGCTAAACCTGCCACGATCAGCATGCGTCTAGACTAGATCGGAGGAAAGTACACAAGTTCCCAGAGGAAGGAGAACGCCTCGATCGCTATTGCGTATTTGTATAGGTCCACAAAGGGGTGGCTGTAAGTCTATCCCCCTAACATACAAGGCCAAAGACTTTTGGAGATCTCGTCTGAGTAGTTTCCGAACTTAGGGACATTGATAATGTCTACGTTGGCGAATGGCTTTTGGCCGAATGTGGTCTACGGCGCGACACCTCATTCGGTGACTACCTCCCAGGTGAGACTGAGCGCGACAAGATTCAATTTCACGTGCGCTCCCTGATGAACAACATCTCGCGGCGATTTGCGCCGACTAGTCTGAACTGGGACTATGACTCTGGTGAGTTTCAGTCCGCGACTCTCTCTGTCATCCTATTTCTTGCCGTGCACTTACTGCCTTCTCAAGTCAACGGTGGAAAATCGTTTGCTGAGAAGACCGAATAATAACTGTCACGGCAGAAAACGATGATACCACGGAGAGAATCGATCAAGACACCAACCTCGGTGACTGGTCGGACTTCTTCAGGCTACTCTGGAACAACATACCCAGCGGAGTTGTTATTCAAGCTGCCTCTACATCGGCTGAATTCCTTCGTGATTCCGTCCTCGCATCAATTACCTAGGTAGGGCCAAAATCGCTCCCACAGCGAATCTCGAGTACGAGCAAGTGAATGCGGTCGGAGACAGTCAGGCAACGACCAAGTTCAAAGTTACCAACCTCAATGTAAGCCAGTCCAGCCAAGCTTTCGGCATAGTGCAGCGACTCGTCACTGAAGAACATGACCGACGGAGTTCAGTGCCCGGCCAACTTTAGCTGCCCCTACCTGACAACGTGAATTATGTCAACGAAGTTGTCACTCCGCTTGAAGACCTGTTCTCGGTCGGACAACGGAACGACAATGCCCGACTGCTCGAGGATTCCTCTCATGGAGACGCCAGAGATGCTCAAGTCAACGGCCAACATACGAATCTCGACAGCGTCCAACAGCAGTATCCGGTCAGAAACGGTGACGACAACTGCAGACCGGGATACAAGTACTAGATTGTGCCTTGCTATCTCTGCTCACTAGAGTTGATACGACTGGCACTGAGCCATAACAGGAAAAAGGGAAAGGCAATAAAGAAAAGAGAAGAAGAGAAGAAACAAAGGAAAAGGAAAGAGAAAAAAAAGGGAAGAAGAAAAGAAGAAAAGAAGAAAAATGGACCAAAAGAGGAACAAAAAGCAAAAAACATACGCAACATATCTTCCTTTGTTATTGACGCATCATGACTATCAATAAGTTCCAATTGCAGTCATTTCTGAAATTTCGCTGTTGTACCAAATCTCCAACGCCACGCTACCCTAACTTATTTCATTGATACGAAATAAAAACACGGTCTTTACCGAAACAATCGTCTATGATACATTCAGCATTGCTGTCCCACATGAGACTTGTCATCAAAAGTCGCCCATGCGTTGTATCTACCTAGGTAACTTTCGCAAGAGTCAAATTTGAATAATTCTCTAGGTACATAGGTTCTCAACTCGATCACTGCTCACATTCAACTTGCCGTAAATATGCCTCGCAAATTAGGCCTTCGATCATCATTGAGAACATAGGCCAGGAACTCATGTTGCAGACACTTGGCTACCTGCTATGCACACGAACTCCGTCGTCATCTTGACGAGGGTGCTTGACAATATGAGCTATGTTGGATACGAGGTCGTCACATCACATATGCTGATGACAGAGCTTGCAGTGATTCTTCTGACAAATCCGCCGGCGAGGGTGCCCTAATATCTGCGACCATGACTCGAGCACCAGCCAGACTTCCAGAGCAGCACATACAGCGGCCCGGCCATCAATCTGGGCGCAGGCGTGCAGCCGTAACAGGCGTACGAGGCTACCTGGACAAACCAGTATGGCGTCACGATCGTCGGCGGCGAGGGTGAGTCTGTTGGCGTGGCCGGTGGATACATGCAGGGCGGCGGAGATCCCCCTCCGGCGAGCATTTTCGGCCCCCGCGGCCGACCGTGTCCTCGCTCAGCAGTCGTGACCACGGACGGCCAGTTCTTGACGGCGCCTGACGAGGTGGACGCGGACCTCTTTTGGGCGCTGAGGGGCGGCGGTGGCGGTACCTCCGGTGTTGTATCGTCTGTGACTTTGAAAACTGGGCCTCAGATCGGCGGCACAATGTCAAAATCCACGCTCATGCCTCCGGTGGTGTATGAGAAGCAGGGAATACGTCTGACCGCGCTGGCACTCTAATCCGACTCGTCAGGGCCAGACTGGCAATATTAGCTGTTTGGGTCAAATGACGACAGACTCTTGGAGATCAAGGGAGAAGTACGATCCATTGGGGATGTTTTGTGCGCTGAAGGCGGTTGGCACAGAGAACTGAACAGTCGATGCCGCAACTGGCTTGCCTATTCAAAGCGGCAAGCTGTGTCAAGCTTGAAAAGTGGTGCCTCGATATATAAGCAAGTACGAAAGGTAGACTTTAGACGCAGTGTTCCGTCTCAGAACCGCCAGTTCATGACCTGACAGTCTTCTAACCACCCTTCGCGCATTGACATTGCCCATAATCACTACCAGCTGCCCCAGGACACGACGTCTCCTCGAAGGTGACCTCAGAGTTGTCCCCAATGACTGGACTCTGCGCCATGATATCGAAGTGATATTGAAAGCCGTAGTCGTTGTTTCCACTGTCCTCACCCGAATCAGCCACGAGAACAGCAAAACAAGCAATCTAGAAAAGCAAGAATGAAGTTTTGGGAGGCAGGACGGGAAGGGGGGGGGGGTTTGGAGAGGGTTTAAAACAAACAAACAATACACCTACCTCTGAGGACACCACTTCTCATTACCTCCGTATGGACAAAGATTTGTCACCATCACAATAATACTCTTGCCCGAGTCGCCGCCCGTCCCCTGTCCACTGGGCGCTGTGCCCGTCGAGGTCAAATTATAACATTTTCCACACCCGGACCCACACCACGTGCCGCTGCCGAAGAGCGCGGCGGAACCACTAGAGCAGTTCCTGGTTAGTATTTTGTACTTCAACATTTTCAAGAGTTGTCTTTAAAGGTGTCTTCAGAGGTGTCTTAAGAGGTGTGCCTCGAGGGGGAAAAGATCACAAAGCGACTTTGCCTCATAAGACACCCCACATGACAGAAGATTGGGAAAGTTTCTTACGCTGCTGTGTAGAACCCATTTCCGCCAGTCTGAAAGAGCCGAAATATTAGCGGGGTGGGGTTCCAAGACGAGAACCTGTCGTGGCCATCTTGAATGCGAACGCGGGAACGCGAAAGGCCTGATAGAATCAGGGAAGATATGTTCCGGGGACAACGCCTACCTGCCAGGAAAAGAGCTGATTGTTGGTGCCACAGCCGCATGCGCCCTCTAGGCCATCGTAATAGCGCTGTGGAAGGATAAGAGGATTAGCGAGAGAGCTGTGGAAGCCCAAGTGGTGTGCCACCGTTGTCGAGAGCTGCTTACAGTGGTCGACGCCTTGCCGCTCTGAGCGACGACAGAGCTCGCGGCCAGTAGTAGGAGGTTAAGGAATTGCATGGTGGCTTTGGCGTAGACGATCCAATTTGGTCTAAATGCGATTTACCAAGAACCACGACGTAGGGGTCAAGAGATGGCCGGATGTATTTAAGTAGGTAGGTACACATATATATGTATATCTCAACCGCAGCCCCCAGGATCTCGGAGCCGAATCACCTTACTTTTCTTCTCTCTCTCCTCCCCCCTAAAGAGTGCTAATAACATACTGGCGCCGCCTCCGTGCCCCTTCTGCAATTTAGCCCCTCGAAGCGACCCAGACGCCGCGGTGGTGGGTTTCTGTTACTGTTAATTGTGATGGTCTAAGCAATTAGGTCTCCCCTTGGTACGTATAGCGATCGTCAAAAGCACTGGCCCACCAGACTCTTTACAAGACGAAAAGGGGTTGTGCATCTCCAGTCTTCGTTCTGCGCACAAATGTGACCTGTCTCAAACTAGTTTATTCGTTTCCATCCTTACCACATTTCAGAGTTTCAGTGCTTGGAAGTTCTTGGATGTCATTCTGGTTATGGTTAATTGCTTTCGTTGCCGGAACTCCGCGTGGTTCAGGAGCGTCACCGTCCGAATGAAATCAGCCGTCCCAGGATATCCCAGGATCTGGCCCCTGTTGCGGGTACCCAACCGATGCGGCCCTGCAGACACCCCGGGAGGAAATTTGGTCCAGTGCCAGGTTAAGGTCAACGGCGTCACATCGTGGAAGAATTGTCCCGGGGCATTATATTAACGTATGCAAAGTCTGGTGATGGACCTGGTCCTGAAGCCACTGTCACGGCCGATATCCGTATAGATTCGGTTCGCCGACTGCCCCAATCTAGAGCACCTAGGAACATCCCATCCCAACAGGCAGGTCCTGATGGAGCGCCACAGGCAAATTTGTTCGAGATTGAGACATTCCTGGACCGCAGTTGCCTCCCGACAACTGATAATCTTGACGTGTATTTCTGAGGACGGCAGACCCTGGGGTTTGATATATTCGAAGGACAAGGGAGTCTATCTTCGACGACTCCGGCCGGTCTTCCGTGGGCTTTCGATACCCTTCTAGTCGAGAACGTGCTTCGGTCTCCGCTCTCGGTCCGCTCTCGGTCCGCTCTCGGTCCGTGGGATCAACAACCTCAACTCTCATCCCAAAGCCCTCTCAGAGTCGTCAGCGCGATAAACACCGCCTCATCCGTCCTGATCGTCCTGCTGCCCTGATTTGGCAGGACGTTGACCCAGTGATCAAACAGTTCCCTCGTCCTCCCTCCGCTGATGCCCATGCCGCCCAGCTCCCCGTCGTTCATGGCCGCGTACTCCAGGCCCCGAGGCCCGCCAAACACGATCAGCAGGTGATTGAACTTGGGCTTCTTGTGAGACGGGAAGGCTCTCGACGCGGGCGTGCCCCGCTCGGACGTGCCGATGCTGACGTCGTAGCCGCCCTCGTATTGGCTCTCGGTGAAGACGGCGGAGAGGGAGCTCGCGTTCCGGATGGAGAAGCCCCAGTAGTAGCCTGCCTCTGTGCGCGGTGCCGCGGGGTGGACCGGCTCGGGGTTGTTGAAGGACTGCTCGGGGAATTGTAGTGTCACTCGGGTGTTTGGTGGGATGTCGTCGGTGACGGTGACGGGTCTCCGCATGCCCACCTCAACCAATGTGCTATCGTCCTGTCAGCGACGTAAATAGGATACTCGGCGTGATGCCATGACTCACCCTTTCCCGGTCTCTGGCTTCCCCTTAACTGTGAAACCCTCGCGGTATGGCAGCCACTCGTCCTTGTGTGGATGGTGAGGCATGTCCAGACTGGGGAGCAGCCCCGCCTTGGCCAAGTTGTCGTGCAGCGGGAAGAGAGCCTTGCGCATGAACGGGGGTGTCTCCAAATACGACAGAACATGTGCGATGAAGTGGCACGGGTCGGTGTCGCCCGTATACCTGTCGTGGTCGACAGCACGAGGCCGGGACTCTAGGGGACTGTCATCGTAGACGACGATCTCGTCGACACAGAAGACGGCCAGTGCCCTTGCTATCCGGCCGGGACTTGTTATCCTCTGGTCTGCGGTCTTGAAGCTGTTCTTTCGTCAGCGATGCGCTCCAATCATAGAGAAGGTACGAGGTCAGGACTGCTCACTCTGTGATGATACTGCCGGGGACGGCGATGGAGACGGTGTATTCACGACCACCGGTAGGTTGAAACCTGGCGCATGGCTTGAAGGTATTTGCGCCGCCATCGTCACCGTCGTCATCAATTCTTCGTTTCTACAAAGTATTGTCAGAATGTATCCAGTGGAGCTGATGACCGCATGTAAATGCTCAGGGTAGAGGCATCCAAAGAAGCCTTCGTCAGGGTTTGTGAGGCGGTTGAGTTTGCGGCTTCAGAATAGGCAAGGAAAGTTGGCCTTGAAATTTGCACAAATTTGTGAATATCAACATACCTTTGCTCGGTGGTCTGCTGAGTAGCTCATTCTCGTGGCTTGGATGAAATGTAGTCCTTTTCAACCCTTTACAATATTTTGTTTGCTTGTCAAAATCGAGGGATGGGAGTGAAGCGGCTTCAAAATAGAGAAGGAACCCTGCCGAATGTAAAATTCATTGAGAGCGCGGCTTATCGGGCTTATCGAGGTGACTGGCGGCTTGCCCGCCTTCCCCTTTTGGATGCTGACGTTCGGAAGCTCGAGCTGAGCGGACGAATTGCGCCACAAGCGTGCCTGTGTGCCTGAGCCGCGGTGATTAAGTCAGTAAGGCGGGCGATCCATCCGGCCACATTACAAAGTACTGTATCCAGGCACACCATCACCAACATCCTCGTCCTCAACATTGATCCACGCCCTTGCAACACCTCGAACGACACGATTATCTTCATTGTAAGAATGGCAGTCCACGTTGGCTCCTCGTCCGAATGGCGGGCCCTCTTGCAAACGACCATCGTGGTCGCAGACTGTGCGTGCCTCGGCCCCTCCCTCAATCAACTCCTCTTCACACCGCGCTGCACCGTGAACTGACGAGCTTGCCTTTTGCCCCCTATCTACAGTCTATGCCGACTGGTGCGGGCCCTGCAAGATGATCGCGCCCACATTCGAATCCCTCGCGACCAAGTACACCAAACCCAAGCGCATCGCCTTTGCCAAGATCGACGTCGACAAGCTGCGCGACGTGGCTTCGCAGTACGGCGTGCGCGCTATGCCCACCTTTATGATCTTCAAGAACGGCTCCGCCATCGAGACCATCCAGGGCGCCAACCCGCCCAAGCTGACCGCCGCCGTCGAGCAGGCCGTCAAGCTGGCTGGGCCCACCGCTGGCTCCGGCTTCAGCGCGCCAGGGAGGACGCTCGGCGGCACAGGCCCGGCGGGCGGGAGGAGTCTGCAGAGACCGCTCAACTGGGATCTGAACAGTTTTGTGAATGCCATCATTGGCTTCTTTGGGCTGTATCTGGTGTCGTTGTTCTCGGTAGGTGGATGCAGTCATGCTCCTACCTTTCCGGATGCATCCCTTGGCTAATACGTGGATCGCAGTTTGACCCCTACAAAGCTGCAGAGACCTCGAGGTACAATGTCCATAATCCTGTGGCCCGGGAGTCTGCTCCCGTCGGTGCGAACGGAGGCGCGAGCAGGCCAGCTCCAAAGGCGACGTTCAGGACCTTGGCCGATCTGGGTGGCGACTGAATAAGCGGGACGGGGGCGTCATGCTATGATTTTAGGATTGGGCGCGGCGTTTAGGAGGGGCAACATGGGGTTTTCTTAACTCTCTCTATTCCTATTTTCCTCTGGAAGTGCATTCAACACTCCCTTTTAACACCGTCGACAAATTGCCTGGTCAATCGGTCCTCTGGAGCAATTGCTCCCGATATTGCCACCGAGACGTGGGGCCTGTACCTGCAGCGTAAAGTGCATGCGTCGTAGACGGCGTTGGCGCGTTCTGCCGCATAAAAAAGTTAACCTTCGAACATTTGAAATTTGGAGCTTCCCGTTGGTCAACCCTCCACCACCTCCTAAAATCATCACCACATCGCCATGCTTGCTGCCAGGAGACTGCAGAATGGCTGCCCGTCCTGTACGGCGCAGATTCTCAAGCTCTACGTAAATACATTTGCCGAGATAGGTCCTGCAGCCGCTGCGACGGCGAGTCGAACCACCCGGCGATGCACGCCCAGAGCAAGGATCAGCAGTCGGAGGCACGATGCACGACTCCTTTCGACGTGCTCGAGGCGATCGCAGGACTTCAGCACCCAACACACAAGACAGAGCACGCCGCAGAGCCAGCTGCCCGACGACCTGGCACGGCCACCGAGCGAGGAGCTCCCGCCAGATGAGGACCTCGAAGGAGAAGAGCCCTTCGAAGCAGCAGAAGACGAGATCGCCGACGACATTCTCGACCCATCCCCCGGCGCCGACCCCGAGACCATAGTCCGCCAAGCAAAGCGCATGTTCGGCGACACCCTGCCGGCCGACTACCTCTCGACCGAAGAACTCGCCCTCTACAAGCGCCTGTACGGCGCGCCGCTGCGAGCGACAAGACCCGAAGATGTCGGCTTCGGCTCGTTCGGCGAGGCCGACGAGGAGGACGCCAGGAGTGCCGCCGCGAAGGCGATGCTGTTCCGCGAGGACCGGGACGGCAACCTCGAGGAGGTCGAGTACACCATGGAGCAGCTGCAGGCGATGCAGGTGACGGAGGACGGCGAGGCGGTGCCCGTGGAAGAGACGGAGGAGCAGCTGGAGGTCGAGGCGAGGCCGCCGAACGATGCGCAGATTGAGTTCATCGAGGCAAATGCGAGTAATCAGAGGGAGTATGACGCGCTGTTGCAGTTGCAGAAAGACTTTGAGGCCGCGAGGATACGCGCTGTGCAGGACGAGGCGGAATTGGAGGAGGAGCTTGCTGCTGAAGAGGAGGAAGAAGAGGAGCAGGAAGAAATCGAAGAGGATGAGGATTTCGAAGAAGAAGAAGACGAGGACACAGAACCGGACGCGGTCTTGGCCTGGCCTGCCGACCGCGAGGGTCCGCGACTGCACGAGTTCACCACGGAAGGCCGGTTCGCAACATCGCCAAGGACGTTACATCTGCCCAAAGATGGTTTCATTGAGCCCATCACGGAGCTGCTGCAGAGAACAGACACGAAGCACGTCCGATCCGCCGCAGAGAGGAACTGTGGTGGGCCAGGGCTGCCGCATTCTCCTGCCACCCCGGGCTTTGCGAGAAACATGCAGCAAAAGGGTCTCGGCATCGAAGCTGGACAGAGCAAAATGTCCGAGATCGACGCCGACGCGTTCTTAGCGACTGCTCTACCCGGCATTTATGCGTCGGTCACGAGTGCTCTTGTCGAGGTGCGGAAACGACTGGGTCCGGAGTGGATGCGCGGGTTGCTGAATCGCAAAGAAGGCGACGATGCAGGGCCTCGCGTGCTCGACGCTGGTGCGGGCGGCGCGGGCCTCTCGGCCTGGCAGAATGTGATTCAGGCGGAGTGGGATATGCTGAGGGAGAAGGACGAGGACCTGAGTGCTACACCACCTGGCAAGAGGACCGTCATTGTGGGCTCGAATCAACTACGGCACAGGATATCAAGATTCCTCGAGAACACACAGTTTCTGCCACGACTACCCAACTACGCATCCATCGACAACTCGGATCAGCAATTGGACGCGCCAGAGGTGCCGCAGAAGCGCAAGGTGTACGACGTTATCATAGCAACACATCTTCTGGTGCCTCACGAGAAGGAATGGCGGAGGAAAGAAATTCTGGACAACCTCTGGCAGATGCTCTCGCCCGAAGGCGGTGTGCTGATCGTTCTGGAGAAGGGTCACCCGCGAGGCTTCGAAGCAGTCGCGGACGTGCGCCAGAGACTCCTCGACGAGTACATTCTGGCTCCCACGCCATATGCACGGCAAGAGGTGACCGAGCCCGACACGGAGGTGCGGGTGCGCGAGCCTGGCATGATTGTCGCGCCGTGTACGAACCATTCCAAGTGCCCTATGTACCTGACAGCGGGCATCAGTCCGGGCCGCAAGGACTTTTGTCACTTCAGCCAGCGCTTCGTCCGGCCGCAGTTCCACCAACGCGTCCTGGGCGCCATCCACCGCAATCACGAGGACATCGACTTCAGCTTCGTCGCCATCCGGCGCGGCATCCCAGCAGCGCCAACAGCAGCACCAGCAGAAGAAGACGCGACCTCCGAATCCCCGGGGCTCTCCGTCCTCGCCCCGAAGCCCATCCTCCAAGGCGAGCCCGCCACCAAGGCGGCCCTGGCCGGCTACGAGACCACCCCGGCCGGCTCGCGGCCGCACCCGCTCTCGCTCCCGCGCAACATCCTGCCGCCCCTCAAGCGCAAGGGCCACGTGACGCTGGACCTGTGCACGCCGTCCGGGTCCATCGAGCGCTGGACCGTGCCCAAGTCCTTCTCGCGGCAGGCGTACCACGACGCGCGCAAGGCGCGGTGGGGCGACCTGTGGGCGCTGGGCGCCAAGACGCGCGTGCGGCGCGCCGTCCGGCTGGGCCGCGGCGTCAGGGAGGGCGAGCCGGTGCCCAACGACGGCGGCGTGCGCGCGGCGCGGGCGATGGCGCTCAACGGGTTCGACGCCAAGGGGCGCAAGACAAAGAAGGGCAAGCCGAGGGTCGTGGACGTTGAGGTGAACGCCACGGGGATGTTTGCCGAGCGGGTGAGGGGCGTGCAGGGGAAGAGGCCTGAGAGGAGGACCAAGGGGGGGAGGAAGATGCCTAGGAATAGGAATCTGCTGAAACTGGACGAGGATTGAGGGGGGCCATTGGCTGGGTCTTGGACTCGAGTTGGTTGCATTCGAGACACTGAGCTCAAGGTCAAGCAAGTTCTGGATATTGTGTTTTGCGAGATCCAAGATCATGAAATTGTAGAGGGAGAGTTGTCTACCCCTGGGGCGGTCATTTTTATTCTATTCGTTGGCAATGCTTGTTGCATATGTCCTCGGATGTTAAGCAGGTGAACCTCGCATTATTCTCATGTACCACTCGAGATCGTGCAGAAAAAAGACACCAAATCCACTCTCCAGTAATACTTCGCTGTTGGGTCGCCGTCGTCATCGACTCCCAAGTGAAGTTACCATTGACATCCGTTCGTCGGACTCCCCAATACTGGACTAATCTCAGGCATCACATCTCCCAAGCCCTTTAGAGAACAAAAATCATGTAGAAGTAAACACAACCCTCAATGGCTCCTAGGCCCCAAAATTATAGCTACTACGGCATCAAATTATATCTAGTCAGTGCTCATTTGGTAACCCATAACGAGGCCAATATTTTGGTGAGCCGATGGAGGTAGCATTTGCCTCATTCGCTCCATGTCATCCGGATTCGCATTGCGTCAAGCGGTACACATTGCGTCCGGAATACGGATTAGAATGCTCGCATGCACAAGGACCAAATTCGACCTCATGACTTTCTCCAGGAAGTACCTATGTACCTAGGTATTTCTATTCGAGGCACGCCGTCTAGGTCTCAGGACGTACTGCCTACCTAGGTAGTGCAGGAATGATCGCCGGAGGTTTGAGGCCTGTACACTTAGCTTTCATACGTTGGTATGCTAGTACCTAGGTACTGTGCCCAAGCGTTAATCTTAAAACGATTTCTTTCTAGTGCCCCTTTCAGCTTTCTGATAGCTTTGTCTCTTGATCGGTCTCTGAATCAAGGAAGGAGAAGTTGAGCGAACAGAACTTGGGTACAATGATGCCAGAGAGGACTTTGAAAAATACTCTTCTGCAGGAGTCTGCCTATATTATCATAATGTAAGGCCAGATGTTGTATCTTGCCCGCTTGGTTTATAATAACGAAAACACTGCCTACTTACGGGATGGCGCCGCAAGGGAAGTGACAAATGGCACCTGCAATCCGAATATCCAGCACCACCACGTATAAAGAGGAAATGAATGGATGGATAGATTTAGCAGCTTCGAAGTAGTACTATTTGATCAGTTTTATAAAGTTTGTCGTTGTTGTTGTGCAAATACCTAGGTACCAAGTAAAAAGAAGGGAGTACGGTGGTGTTCTCTTTGGGTCTTTCGGCTTATTAGTTTGGCATAGCCTGACAGTCTAAATTTACCCCAGACGCAAGATCTGCAAACGTGGCCCCCCCCCCCCCCAGGATCCGGGCCGACAAGCCTGACAAGCCGAATGATCGAACTTAAAATCAACGTCACAGTTTCGCGCGCGGTCGGGGCTGCCGAGCAATCGGGCTTCCCGCTTGTCACTCTTGACTTCTCGGCAGGCCAACCGCTTCTGGCAGGTCGAGATCAAATGCCGACCCTTCGCGGAATGCTACCGTGGTACAAACAATCGAACATCAATGGCGATCTTGAGTTCGTCCGTGGGTGAGGGATGCAGCAACGCATCCCGTTATTTGTGCACGAGTCAAACCCTAGGGCGCCCGGCGAGCGCCGAACGAGGCAGTACAGTACACACTGAAACTGCTTTTCGACCGTCTCATGAATTTTCCGAGGTGTTGCGCATGAGGAACAACAAGCAGATCATGCCAGGGTTGCTGCTCGCAGGATGGGGGGGGAGGGGGGGACGCGCATGACGACGGCCGAGAATCGTGCTGGACTCGGACGAGCCCTCTTCACCGCCTAGAGGGCGTCAGTCTGGTGATCATGCCACTGGGAATCGTCTTCGATGGTGGCATCTGTGCCTGTTCTTCATAGGCGGTGTCGATGCCCAAGAGTTCGTGGCATTCGGAAACGGCAGCTACGGGCTGTCCGTGACTCCGTGGACCAATCCCTATGCCATGGTCCGTCCACGCGCTCCTACGGGTGTCGTAATGCTCGAGGATGGTTGGCCTTGGCAAGAGATCAGTCAGGAAGTACAGCCGAGTCCATCGAAGGTTTGAAACCGACGTATGGTGCGCGACAGCGCTCACATGGAAAGAAGCCCTTGTTGGCTCAAAACGCTGGGGTGGATGTAGAATCTGAACTCAACTCGTACAACGCCGAATGGGCATAATCAGTCCATACAGCTGGCTAAGCCTAGGGGTAGTCAATCAACCAGTTAGTCAACCATTTGGTCAATCAGTTAAATAACTAAGTAATTAATTAAATAAGTAAGTGACTGGTTGATTGACCGGTTGATTGATTGGTTGATTGACTGGTTGACTGACTGGCTGACTGACTGGCTGGTTGATTAACTACTTACCTTTTTCTAGATGTATAAAACTAATATAGAACTATCGAGGACTAAGTAGATCTACAAACAAAGTTATGCACATCTACCCTATGCGACTATGTATACAGGTAGGGTCATTATAGCGGGGGGAAAACGGGGTTTTTCCATGTGAGCACTGTTGCGCACCATACGACGGGACGAACGGAAATCCCGTAGTGGCTCTTGTCCAGTCCAAAATAGGGTGAACATCATGGTACTACCTAGGTAAGAACATATGTAAGTCCGTCTGAAGTCCTCAAGATCCAGGCCAGTTCCTTTCCAGCAGATCAGGAACTCCCAAAGGATCCATAGGACGGTGATCTCGAGACTTCACTATAGCTGCCGGACAGCTGGCGTTGGTGATCTCGTCACTTCTTGCTCCACCCCATTCCTTTTTCATCCCTCCCGAGGCCTCTTTCTCGTCTGTGGGAAACCTATTCCTCAAGATGAGGACCGCAGCGTTCCTCACGGGCCTCCTCGCGACGACTCCTGGGCTCACGGCACCAGCCGCGCCCACAGGCGGGGTCTCTCTGTCCTCCCTCGCCGGTGATCCGGGGCTCGCCGCGTCCTTGTTCTCGTCCAAGGCCGCCGGCGCCGCCGCCTCTGCCGCCGCCTACGCGACCACATCGAACCAACTCACAGACGGCACGGCCTGCCGGGCCACGACCCTCATCTATGCCCGCGGCACCACCCAGGAGGGAAACATCGGCGCGGCGGGTGATGTCGGCCCTCGTAGGCACCCCTTTCTTACTGTCACAGGATTCCAAATTTGCTTTGTGCTCCGTTCCCGCAAGCTAATAGTCGGTAGTGTTCTTCAACAACCTGTCGAGCATCGTCGGCGCGGACAAGTTGGCGGTACAGGGCGTCGACTATCCAGCTGATGTAGGTGGCTTTCTGGGGCAGTTGGCTGGCAACAATGGAGATGGTGGACAGACTATGGCGGATTTGGTGACTCGGGTGGGCTTTTTTCCCTTCGGATGAAAGTGGCTGATAAACGGGAGACAGGCGAGGCTGACCAATACACAGGCAAATTCCCAATGCCCTTCGTCAAGGGTCGTCTTGTCCGGCTACAGCCAGGGCGGCCAAGTTGTACACGACGCCGCAGATATCCTGCAGTCGAAGCAAACTGCCGTAGGAAGCGTAGCTGCTGGTGAGCCCCCATCTACAGGGACTCAGACCTTCAACATCTCTTCATACTCACGTGCTGACTCGTCTCTATAGTTCTCATCTTCGGTGATCCGGACCAGGACAAGGCCGTCGGAAACATACCCACAGATAGGGTTAAGATTGTCTGCCACGACGGCGACAACATCTGCGAGGGAGGCGTACTAGTCCTTTCACCACATCTGAACTATCAGATTGATGCACCGGCAGCCGCTCAGTTCGTGGCCTCGAAGGTTCAGTAAAGCCAAGGTAGTAATATTCATATACAAAACTGTCCATGGTGCATGAGTCCATGCATCTATAAAGAAAAGTGCGTAAAACATCGTTGAAAAAAAATAAGATTGAAAAAAATAAGAGCCCGGCGCCGACATCCAAGGTAGATACATCCCAACTTAGTACAGACTAGTACAGTGCATATTCCAATACCTCCCCACACTCAGCTGGAAACACCGCTTTACACACCACTGTCAATCTGATCCACGACGTCCGTGTTCGTGTAGGCCATCCAGTCGGTACACGTATTCGAGACCTTCGTCGGGATCTGGTAGCTCGCGATGCCGGCAGGCTTCACGACGAACGACATGAACAGCCCTGCGCTCGCGTGCCAGGCAATGTGGCAGTGGAATGGCCAGACGCCCGGATTGGTCGGATCGAATTGAACGACGATGTACCCGTTGGCCCGGACCTGCTGCACGTCGCGGCGCTGCGGGTTGTTGGCGTTGACGATCGTACCGTCCCACGTGCCTGTGCCGTCTGCGATCACGTACATGTTGTACCCGTGGAGATGGATGGGGTGACTATTGTTCAGGTCAGTACTACCCATTGACTCGATGAAATGAGAAAGAAACAAAATTGGAAAATGAAGAGGGGGAGGGGGTTGGGACGTACGCCGCCGGCGTGTTGTTGTTCACAATCATCCTCACGCTCGAGTTGGTACCCAGGTTTCTCACGTTGGCCTCGGAGTCGAACGTCAGGTTTCCCTTGGCCACCTGCAGCAGCGTGGGCGCGTTGTAATCGACGCGCGCGCTCTCGCCGTCAAAGTCCCACAGAGTCACGCCAGACGCGTTCTTGAAGAGGGTGATGTTGTAATTGTGCGAATAGCTTGGGGTGGGCAACTTGATGGGGTACATCGGCACCGTCAGGCTCAGGTCGTCGTTCGCGCACGTGCCGGGGTCGGGGACATTCCACGCGGCGCTGGTGGGCGCCTTGGTCGTATCAGCGGACGAGTAGTACACCGCTGCGACCGCGAGGGGTTGTTTCGTGACTGAGCACGAGGTCATGTTACTGCGCATCCAATAGGCAGACGTTGCTGTGCCTACGTTGGCGGTAACAAGGACGTCAGTACGCTGGCCGACGCCCAAGGTCACGACCTTAGTGGTGTACGGCTGGACCTCGACAAAGTCGTTCGCGATGACGGTGAGCGTATGTCCGTCGAGCGAGAAGCGCTGAACACCCTCGGAGCCGCTGTTGATAAGCCGCAGGCGGTGGGTCTTGCCATAAGTAAGCTTGAACGTGGAGATGCCGGCATTGTTGGTGCAGGGCGTGGCGTCACCAGCTGCGACTGTCGAGCAGTTGAAGTTGTTCTTGCCATTAATCAAATTATTGTCGGACGCTACCGGACCCGTTGCAGTTGGACTGAGGGTTTGTGCCACGAGGGCGTTATAGTCTGTGTGATACCAGTCTGAGAGCATGACGGGCCCAATGTCGATGTCATAGGCCTTGTTGACCGGTCCGTAGACGACGATGGGACCAAGGGCGCCACCAGAATATTGCGCTTTTGAAAATCAGTATTGTCCGACAACAGATACGTTGGAAGGACTGGCTGGGATATACCTGAGTAATGCGAGTGGTACCACGAAGTTCCGTAGAGCTCGGCCTTGAAGGAGTAGGTGTAGCTCTTCCCCGGCGCTACTGGACACTGATCAATACCTGGAACGCCATCTTCCCAAGGGGTACCAGTTTGCAGGAAACCGTGCCAGTGCAGCGCAGTGCCCTCCTCAGGACCCGTGATGTTGTTGTGAAGAGTCACCTGGATGGTATCACCCCAGTTGGCCTCTATGGTAGGCCCGGGAAAGGCACCGTTCACGAGTAGGACAGGTCTTTGATAGCCATCAGGGGCAATCACGCCTCGACTGACTGTGAAATCGTAGCTCCGAATAATTCCGGTGGTAGGGGACTGGGTGTAGGGACTAGCATTGGTCGATGTTTTAGTGCCCCATGGGAAACCATTGGGCAGGGGATTGTTCGTCAGGAACAACGGCAGGAGAGCAGCCGACAGAGTGCCTAGCAATGATGTTCTGAACACTATCAGTATCCAACGCTCAAATAAAATGGACACATGCGGCTTACCCATTGGTCTTTGTCTGACCGAGCGCCTTCGTGACGCTGTACAGAAAGCTGGCGACAGCAGTAATTATATTACCCATCGTCTCAGAATGTACCTTCAGCTTAAGTGGGAGGCCTGCAAAGAGTCAAATAACGAGAGTAAAGGTCGCAGTAGCGATCAAGTCTTGATGATGATTGATGAGTGAGTGACTGAGAACGAAAGAATGAATGACTCTTGGTACAAGATGGCCTCCAAGACATGAAGCCAAGGGGGCCAGCTTGGTGTTTATATCTATACTCGTCTCGAAGAGAACAATGCTGATCCGCCACGGCCTCCGGCAAGAAGGGGTCTCAAAGCAGCCATCTTTGCTCATGGCTGCTCGTTGATACGACGATGCCCACAAAACCCACAGTAGACCACGTATGTCCAATATAGGAAACGCGCCGCAGTTGAGGAGGCCCGAGGGGGCCCGTGAGAATTTGCACCAGTAGCCGCGTCTGCTTTAGTCGGCGGAGGCTTCTTTAGGATCCAAAAGCTACTGCAGGCACCGGTGATTGGTTAGCACAGATCCGCGAATAGAAACTGTAAGCATCACGGCTCGCGACCCGAGCATCTGTGGAAAGGCAGCCGGCAGTGGGCGCACCTGTGGCGGCACGACCCGAGATCTTGAGGGATAAATTTGAGTTACGTCTCCAGGCGGGCGCAGGACCGGAAGGAATAAGCCATGCACAGCGCCGCGGCTGCTGATGGTAACCCACACGAACGTGGCAGCCTCGATAATCTTCAGCAAATGTCCGGTGCGGCTGTGAGAAGTGAGCCGCGAGCCTGGGTCGGCCTCGAACAGACGGTCGCTAGTGGCGCCGGCGGGGAGACTAACAGTTTGTTAGCCAAGGGGCAGAGAAATCTAATAAATTTGAATAACCCGAGGCGCCGGATCTCGACGGACAGGACACGGCAGGTAGCTGCGTGCTTACAGTCAATGCTTCAGCCGCTCGACCTTTTTTGAAACGCGCGGTCAACAGAGCCCATGCCCGAGCTGAGTTGTAGAGGCGCGGAAGAGGGAGTCAAAACAACCATCGAGAGCACGCGTCAATTGGCGTATTTCAGCAGGGCTCAGGGAGGACTCCTCCCTCTTGAGAGAAGTCGATGCACAAGATCTCGTAAACTTCAGCTGACAGATGCCAATCAACGTAATGCCTGCAACAAACGCCCGCGATCGGCATCCCGCGCACGGAGGACGCTTAACTTTGCGCTCTCTTTCCCAAGCCCGGCTTTCTGCATCGAGCGAAAATTGAACATAGTGGAAGCGCCTCGTGAAGGAACAGCGTCGCAAAATGCTGAGAGTGTTGGATGGAAATGCATTTCATGGAGTCGAAACAGCTCCGGGCAGTGTCAAGAGAGCCCGCGGCCCACCGGTCGCTTCAAATGTTTCGACCACATGACCTCGTCAAAGTCACACAAATTGAATAGTTCTCACTTCGAAGACAATAGCGTAAAAAGGGTGCAAAGGGGCGTATGCGATCTCCCGGGATCTTGTTTTCACGGGCCACTGAGCCCTCGGCGCTCTAAAAATGAACGTGAAGTGAAAATCAACACTCTCTCGGCGCGCCCGTACAGCTACCCGAGCCGCGAAAATTGGAAACAGAGACATGAAACAGCGGAAAGACCGACCTAAACATAAACCCAACATCGTGCGCGGTGATGCGTTCTGTTCTTAGGTTTGGGATGTGGGCGAGATCTGGGTAGCGCAGCGCTTTTGACTAGCCGGTTGCTCGGACCACATCACAAAAGGAGGCACCAGCCGTGTCCCTCATAGGGCGGCTCTTTTGGACCATACCGCGCTCGACTACTTCCCAAAGGATTGCTTTTAATAGGCATGGCCTATGTAGCCTCAAAGGCCATAGGGTCGCATGCTGGCTGCGAAAGTCTTTGGGGGCAACCTTGCTGCGACGAGGCAAACAGCCATGCCTCGTGAGCGACTCAAAACACCGAGTGCTCCGAGCCTGGTCTTCTGTCAGGCATTGATGCGCGGCACTGTTCCTGTTCAGAAGCAACGCATGTGAGTCCCCTCTTCCGATGGCTGTTGGGCTTGAGAGCTGGTCACCAAGCAGAAGGGTATGTAATGATGCACGGGCCAAAGTATAATGAGTTGGTATTATTCGAGACGAAAGGCAGATTCCGGTGACTCCCATGTCAAACGCCAACTTCTGTCTTGAGATGTAGAATGTCGTTATACATAGCAGCTGAGGACGGTCAGTCGATCAGCTTGTTGTGCCCTCGCCAGGTCTTGTCGGGTCGAGGCAGTACAGAGGACGCGTCTCGCTCTTCACGATTGATCGCGCCTTGGGAAGGGTGCGCGGTGGGCGGCGGCCATTATGACGGGGCTCCTTCGCGAGTTCCAGTAGGCTTGTTGGATGATAGGCGAAGAATCGGTTCGAATCACGCTACCGACGGACATGAAGAAGCTGCGAAGGGTGCTTGTCAGCCAGCGTCCTCTGCAGAAACAGAGCTTCACGTACCCGAATGTTGCTCCCGAAGCTCCCATGAACTGGCCTAGCGTCCTCATAATACCATTCGGTCCGGCGCCGTATCTGAAGATGCTAACGGTTCCTGTGGCGGGGTGTCAGGATTGCAGGCCGTGGGCGAGGAGGGTAGGTGGGATCACACTCTCCACATACCGTATATGAAGCCAATGATGACTCCGACAGCTGTTCCATGCCGTTAGCAGAGATTGTTGCCAGCACGGAAAGAGAAGCACCACATACTGCCACCCATCATGGCGCCCATCTTTGCTGCTTGTTGTTAGCTGCTCTGCTGTTTTCGAGGAAGATCGAGTGCACCACCGAGGTGTGACTGTACCCTTGTCGAAGTTGGAAGGGCCGGCATGGCCAGTGTTGACTGGGACGGGCATAATTATGTCTCTCTTGGATCCCGAGAAATTGCTGTTGAAGGTGGAACGGCGGTACGTGAGGTCGTCGGCCTCATCGGAAAATCAGAAGCTTGGACTCTCTTCTTCAACTTTGAAGTGGAGCACAAATGGGGTGACGAAATGGCCTCCACTTGACTACCCGTAGGTACTGGGACAGTGCTGTGTCAAAGTACAATGTTTCCCCACCTGTGCAATTGCTCGCCTACCTACGAGCAGCTCCAACTCGCCAGCAAGCCACAAATCATCCCTGTTACATAACCAGTGGTCTGCGTCAGGTGCCCCCACCTTATGTGGCTTGACTATTCACCTCGGGTAAAGCTGTGGCTTTGCTCTCGTGCCTGCAAACATTGAACTGCTGGACCAGTTGAAAAGTTGCAGGCATCTGATGCAGGTGCAGTATTCGTGTTTGAGGAGGATTGGCCCCAAGATTCGAAATTTTTTTAATTTTGCTCTCAGACAAATCTACCTTTGGTGTGTACAAGACCACAAATATGTGTGGGTAAAGCCGGCCTGGACATTTACCCTCGCTCTTGATTCCGTTCACGCCATCCTCTCACGTTGCTGAGGTGTTTTGGGGACTTTGTGATCCTCTTGCCTGGCCCGCTGTGCCAAGCCTGGGATGTTCCCTGACCAGGGCCAGTGAGGACCAGTTCTAGGAGAGGAGAGTATGTGGCTAGCCTTTGAACAGCCAACGCTAACCCCTAAGCGCCGTCCCCTTGGAGGACTGGGGGAGAGGACCGCTGACACAGCACTGCAGCAACGCGGCCAGCGACAGACAGACGGACAGGCAGACAGAGACTTCGATTCAGCCAACTGCCACTGTCGACTGTTTCTGCAGTAAACGTCCCAAACATCGTCACTTCTACCGCATCAACCAAGGCCTCTAGAGCCCACATTCAATTGCTCGGTAAGTCGGCTGCTCTTTAGGATCCAGGAGGCTACCATTTCAGGCAGCTTGTCGGCCCCCCCGTGGCCCACTGCAGTCCGTGTTTTGCAGTTACCCAGCCGATGACCTCAGGGCCTGAAAAGAAAAGGCTAACGTTGAGACCATCTCCACTTGCAGCGCCATCCCAATCCCAATCACAACCCTATCTGCGGTCAACAAGCCCCGTATTTGCTGCCACTGTATTCCTTCGCCATCGAGTCAACCTCTGCCTGACGACACGCACTCGCCTTCGCGTCCGCTGCGTGTGGACTTGGACCGACTTTCTCGCTGGGCTCTGCTCCTTTACCACGATCGCGACCGCGCTCGTGACCGGTCATACATGGTGTCAGACCTGGGCGAGACGACTTCTGCGACAGCCCACAGTACCGCCCACGTCCTCCACGACGCCCTGCCCGCATCCTACCACCAACCCCGTCGCCTGTCGAATCTTCTTCTCAATCGTTCCTCATGACTGCCGTCGCCAGCCCTCCCAGCTTTTCGAACATCAACCGGTCGGCATGGGGGCTTAACGGCGGACAGTCTTTGAATTCCATGAACTCCGACGACGTCAGGGGCGTATTGATGCCGCGGAAGACGATTCCTCGAAACAACTCCTCCTCTTCCATCTCCTCCAATTCGTCCGTCTCCTCGTCGTCGACAGCCGTGAGCAGCACCAACGGTCAGGCCAACGGCGCCGCGGCGCAATCTTCAGTAGGCGAACTCGGCGGCTGGCCCAATGCTGCACCTCGGAAAAGACCACAGGGAAAAGGGCAGTGGAACGGGCCAAGGTTAGAAGGTGGCGCTGAGCTGGGACGCATGCCAGCTGGTCGCCCACAGATACCCAACGGCTTGAACGGCGCCTCGCCGTTGTCCCCAGCTCCTTTGCTGCAGTCGCCGGCGCAGATGGCACCTCAAAGACCGCTTGCTGAACCCTTGACACCGGGTCAGCCGGTGCTCTACCTCCTGTCTCTCAACGGCACCTTTGAGCGGAAGACAATCCAGGTCCCCTTTTATCCCGAGACATTACGCGTTGGCCGGCAAACAAACAACAAGACGATACCCACCCCTTTGAATGGCTTCTTTGACAGTAAAGTGCTGTCTAGGCAGCATGCAGAGATATGGGCGGATCGGCAGGGAAAGATATGGATTCGCGACGTCAAGTCGTCAAACGGCACCTTTGTGAACGGAACGCGGTTATCTCCCGAGAATCGCGAGTCGGAACCCCACGAGCTCTCGACCTCTGATCATCTCGAGCTGGGCATAGACATCGTGAGCGAAGACCAAAAATCGGTCGTACACCACAAGGTCGCGGCAAAGGTCGAGCACGCTGGTTTCCCACCACCGTCGGGCCTAGGGGAAATACCGTTCGACGATCTCAATCCGGTGAATGGCCCTATGATGCCTCAAGGCGGGATTCCCATCAACAGAGGTAGGACCTCTGTTCCGGGCTCGATCGGCCCTAACAACCGTGGATTGGCTGGTGCTGCAGCGCAAATGATGAACGCGCAGGCCAATGGAATGGCATTCAACAATCGCACTTTTATGAACACGCATCCATCGGCGGAGTTGATCGTGAAGAAGCTGCGGGTGAGTTTTTCCATACTCAGAAGACAGCTTTCGTTGGCATCGTGGCACTAACCAGCATACAGAACGAGATGCGCAGCGCTCGCCAGCAGGCACAGGACCTATCTCGTACCAGCAAATTCTTGGACGCGCTTCTATCCACTGAAGACATAAAGCACCAGGAGAAGCCCGAAGTTCCCGAACCACCCAAATCAGCAGTTGTCAATGGCAATTCCCACTCGTTCCGATCAGATGCGAAGACACGGTTTTCTGATCCACCAGCTCCTCCACCTCAGCAGCCCCTTCCTGAGAAACCGGATGTCGCCAGAGCTCAAGGAGACGTGCCGTCTCTGAAGCGTGCTACCACGGAGCGACCGAAGAATGGCCCCTCAAACACATCACCCGTTCGACAAGACAATCTGAGCCAGATCATTCAATTGACAGAGGCTCTCAACAGCGCCAAGCGCGAAATAGACAATCAGACTGTGAAGATGCGAGATTTGGAGGAAAACCTACAAAGAGAAAGAGAAGCAAGGGAGGCCGCAGAGCAACTCGCGAAACGGCTGGAGGGCGATGCGCAGCAGCGCATGAACGGAAGTGCCAAGACACATGTCGAAGACAAAATCTTGGAAGATGCTTTTGAACCGTCATCGGAGCATACACCTATCGCCCCTCAAGCGCCGGACGTGGAGGCATCGGCGCCGGTTGAGACCAAGGAGGACGAGACGAACCTGTTGCAGTCGCAAATCGACCACATGCTGTTAGAAATGAAGGACCTGAGAGAACAGGTCGACGTGTACAAGAAGCAGGCGGAGCAAGCGAACTCGGAACGGGACGCAGACCGCAAGACGCTGGCAGAGATGGTGCGTCAGATCCGACAGAGGGACGAGGAAGCAGCCGCCCTGAAAGCCGCAGCGCGCTCTCGGACGCGTTCAAGATCCGAAGGAAGGAACCGGAGTTCGACCATCACCGCCGACAGAGATCACAGCCGAGGGCGTCCTACGGCGTCCAACCGTGGCGATGCGGGTCTCGACAGCATTTCCGAGGATATGCTCGACGGCGAAGACAAGCCCACGCTGTCACGAGCCAACACTATTACGCCGACGCCGAGGTCGCCATCCAAACGAGCAGTTTCAGACCAGGCCATCATGGAAACGCTGCCTTACGCGTCGATGATGGGCGTCGTGTTGATAGGGATGGGACTCATGGCTTATATCAATGGGTGGCAACCGCAGCCTCGCATACCGGACCGATGAAATCGGTCGCGGGCAGGCTGGCGGGTTGTGAATTGATTTTAGCCTTGAACAAAACATGCAGCGCAGCGCAGAGCGGAGCAAGCAGAGCATCCATGTACATCTTTCTCTACCGGTTTCCTTTGGTTCCAGCTGGGCATTTGCAAGAGCAGCACCAGATGATAATTCAGTCTTATATCTTTTCCACAATCCATGGCTTCGCTCTCGTTCTTCACATTTTAAGCTGGTATGATTGCCGGCGCGTGACTGCGCGATATCGAGGCCACATTATCCATTGCCGCGAAGTTCTACCTTTGGAACTCACTGGCTGCTGGCCTTGAAGCTCAAGTGTTTCGCTGGTTCAACACACACGAGTGAGCCCCGTCAGCTCACGAGGGACTGTTGTTCTGGGAGGCATCTCTGATCTCATGACTTCAAGGCACTATGTTCTCAGCATCGTGTGTCTGATTCTCTTTAACTTTCTCCGTGATGTGTAAGCTTGGGCCTTGGAGGATGCCCTCGTAGTTGACCCTGTTTGTGTTCCAATCAAGTTCCTAGCCACCGGCCCTGCTTACATGTAGGAATGGGGTGGAAGTTGGGAGAAGGGTCTCGAGACAGTGCATCATTCTGGTAGCGTCGTCCTTTGTTGGAAACGCCATTTCCGGCGCGGCCCTCTTCCCCGTTCAAATGGTTTCATGAATCTTTTTCTCGACTTGGCTGTCGTCAAACTTGGAGGAGACGGGAGGACACCTGAAGCCCAAGCCCCCGGATGTGGCTTGCTGCTTGTCCTTCAACACCAAGGCGACGTCATCGCGACGCACTTGGCGCTTGCCCTTGCGCTCGCACCTGCACTTGCAGCCGGCAGGCCCGGAGTGTTTACTCCCACATTCCACAAGAGGCGGCACTGACGACCATGGGCTTCTTTCCCGCGTCATCCCAAAACAGTCTGTCACCAGCACTGATGTCACTGCACGCGTGGTTTGACGGGAGTGAGGCTTAGTTGCAGCCTAGGTGCGAAGCTTCTGCCCAACATCCACCTGAATGCTCAACCTAACTTGACCACAACCGAGGACAGCGTCACCAACAACAATCCCTCCTCTTCTCTACACATCCTTGTTGATCCATCCTGCGTCAAAGACACATCTACACAAACCTCGATATGATTCCTGCAAGGTCTCTCACTCGCACGGCGCTCCGTAGTGCCGCTCGCACAGCGCGAGCCCCTCGTGCTCACCAGGTACGCCTGCAGTCCACTACGGCCTCATCCTCCTCGAGTGCAAGCGGCTCTGCATCATCTCCGTACCTGGCTGGTGCTGTGGGTGGTCTCGCAGCGGGCGCCGGCCTCTATGGCATCTACCTCGTCAGCCCCGCCGGCAAGGTGTCGCGCTCCATCAACAAGACGACCAAGGAAGCGCAGAAGAAGTACAAGGAGGCCGCTGTCAAGTTTCAGGAATCCACGCCAGACGCGGATCAGACGGTCAACTACATCAAGGACCTGTGCTACAGCTACGTCGGTTGGATCCCCGGTGGCAGGCAGTACGTGGACCAGGCTTTCAATGACTACGACAAGGTGCGCAAGAACCACAAGGATGAGGCGGACGCCATTCTGAAGGACGCATACAACCAATTCAAGGAGGTCAGCAAGGGCGGCCTCAGCCTGGACACGGCAAGGAAGGGCCTAGACGTTCTCGCAGACGTGGCCAAGAAGGTGGCTGAGCTGGGCAAAGATGCCGCTGCCGACTTGCTCGATGAGCACCCCCAAATGAAGGAAAGGTTCGGTGGGAGCATTGACCAGCTCAAACAGCTTGGCGACCAATACGGACCCGAAGCCAAGAAGCAAGTCGACGAGACTTGGAAACAGGTATCCGACATCATCAAGGGCGGCTTCTCCGTGGAGGCCGTGACCAAGGCGAAGAATCTCATTCAGGAAAAGACGGAGCAGGTCAAGAAACTGGGAGATGAGGCGTGGGAGAAGGGTTTGGAGGAGGCACAGCCCATCCTCGACAAGAACCCTCGCGTGAAGGAGTTGATCGAGAAGAACAAGGACGCGCTCAAGCAGGGCAACGCCAAGGAGCTGTTCGACAAGGCCCGCAGCGCGGTAAGCAATGGCGAGATGGGCGACCTAGAGGGATACGTGAACCAGGCCGTGGATAAGGCGAAGTCGAAGGGCTCGCAGCTCTCGGGCGGACTGGGGTTAGAGCAGTACCTGGACAAGATACCGGGCGGAAGTGAGATCTTGCCAAAGCTGCAGCAGTTGAAGGAGGTCGCGGAGAAGCGTACGGACGAGAGCGAGAAGCTGGTCCGCGAGACATTCAAGGAGCTGGAGAAGGTGCTGGAGAGCAAGTCTGAAAAGGCCAAGGACATCCTCGAAAAGGCAAAGCAGGAGTCAAAATAGAACACTCGGAGTTCTAGCTACAGGCGGACGTATCGGCATTTTACTCATGGCTGTGGCGTTGGGGTCAATGAACTTGATCAACTTGGTCATTTGCCCTGCGGTAATCAAAAGTATCAATTCCATACTGAACACTTGAGTTCGACAACGTGATATGATGATGCTATCTTCACCCCCCGTGCTTCCTGTCAACAGGATGGACAAAATCGCGCCGAAAAGATCCATACGCTGACCTAGCAGCAAGTTACCTAACGGACCAGTTGACTAGAGTGGCTCTGCCAGCGAAAGTGGAATTGCTTCTGGGGGTGATGACCTCGGGAGCCACAAGGAGGGCAACAACGTCTAGTAGTACGATCAGCAAAGGTTATTATCTCTTGAGAATGGTCGCAAATTGCGTCTTCCGTGTGCGATCCGTCCTAGTGAGGCCACTGAGGGGCATATGGCCAAGAACGATGCCGACTTCACTTGACGCATGCCCACAGAAAGCCAAAGGCCATCGGAAAAGTGGTTAGAAGGTAAGGGGAGGGGGGCGAGAGATTCTTACCCGCACAAGCAGTGGCCGCAAGTATCTTCAGTGCAGCTAACCATACAACAAGGTCAGTCTGCCTAGGTAGTCATAGGACAGCAGCTGCAAGGGACACGGGCGGGGAATTACACTCACAGAATCATCGCGTTGCAGTGGACACCTCCGTGACCTCCGGGAGTAGGAACAAGAGGGAGCCCGGTTTCGCTCGGGACCGGCGCCGGGGAGGTTTGGGCTAAGACGACGAGGCCGGCGGTTACCAGGGGGCTTAACGCGATGGCTCCGATGGGATGCATGTTGTTTCCTGCTGGCGAGGCTGATCGGGGCTTGAGATGACTGAAGACAGTGACGAGGCCCGAGTGGAGGGGGTTCTCTTGAGAGGCAATGCTGCGATCTCTCGAAAGTTCAGAGACCGGAGCGGTCGCCTGTGCTGTAGCTTGCTTGTCAACTCACCCAGAGCGTCTGTACGAAGAAATACATGATTTGTTCTGAATTTATACGAGTCTGAACATCTTGAACGGCTGCTCACAGCTACCTAAACCTAAGGGAAGCATGAAACCTGACGAGTCCAAAAGCTTGCACCATCTCACCAGGCAGACGAGCTCGCGCTGATGGCCCAACAACCTCATTCCAGTAGGTCGTCGTACTGCAAGACTGGCCAGCCTAAGTCATGCTGCCACGGAAGCCACAGCTGACATGCAGTCTAGGAATGGATTCCTCTCCGGTGAGTGACTTGGGCTGTTGCAGACATGCGGGCATGAGCGAAGTTCTCATTGGCATGGAATTACATCTGGCCACTCAGAGATTCTGCAAGCCTCTTGAGTGGCCTCGGATGGACTTCTACCTTCCATGACTCCCTCGGTAGAGAAGGGCCTTTAGAGAACTTCTCTGCCCTCAGTGATCACCAAGCAGTTGCCAGGACCATCTGCAAAGAGTGCTCTGTACCATTGGCCACTGAACCTTCCAGCACGCTGCCTAGGTATCACTGGGCTTGGGGTTCTTGCAAAGTTTCACTGAGATTTGGAACGAATGACTTGATCCGGCGTGGCTTTCGGAACTTTGAGACATAGCTCAAGAATCAACGGAGGGCCTTCTGGGACCCATGTGGCGCGATTCTAAATTGAGCCTGACTGTTGATACACAGGACATGCTCAATTCAAGCCTTGTCTTTTAAGGGGTAGAGACGAAAGATGGAATGGCCCATTGCTATGACAGGGAGAGTATTGAGACCCAGTATGGTCCAACCCGCAGCTGCCCATGTGCTCAGGGAGCTGTCTGCGGAGGCCAAAACCTCTCATCAGGTTGTTTAGTAGGCACCTGCCTAAGTAGGTAGTGCATGTAGGTGCCTACTTCGTAGGTAGGTATTTCAGAATGCTCAGGGCGGCTAGTGCTGGTGTTGACTCAACCTGCTCCTGGTTTACTTCACTCTTGATGCTATCATTCTAGTCGGACAACTCGCTCATCCGACTGCAAAGGCACGTTCAAAATTAGGTACTTACTCTCTAGAGGTTTATAAATTACAATCAATTCAGTCGATCGATACTGCACGGGGACCCATCCTGAGTCTCTTCATACGGGCCCCAGCCATCACTATGCGCTTCGTGCCCTTGTTCTCTGATACTGCCATCGAAGACAGAGTAACAAGTAAGGTGGAATTTCAACATGATACGTTCCGGATTTGGTGAACCTCCACAGTGTCTGGCCTCTTGTAGTCTGACGAACCTCTCAGCTCCCCCCCTCCCCCCGGCCCTTCTCTCATGATGTCTGCCTCGCCGTGACCCCACGATGGCTCTCGCAGTCCCTCTGTGATGGTCAACATGTCGGTGCCGCAACTGAGTTGGTAAGTCGACCTTTGAAGCGACCACTCGATGTGGAAGAAGGACGCGCCTGTCAGCCACACCGTGCAGATCTGGGTGGCCATGTAGTCGCCGGGCACATCGATCTATGATAGTCAGATGAGGTGAGATCACCAGCGGGCCGCGACAGACTGCAGTTGAATACATGCAGTGCTCTCTTGTCACCGAGCGACTGGCAGCGCCTAATACCTTTTCAAGAAAGGAGTCAGTATAATGCTCTCGAGTCGCTGAATACATACTCCTCGAGGCCAGCGAACTTGACCACAGGATCGTGCTGTACCTTTGTCGATCCTGTATCAAACCCCCGGCCCCGTAGCTCACGGCAGACATGGGCCGTCTGCTCGAAAGTCACTGCACCGTGCCAAACTTGGGGGGGGGGGGGGGCGCCGGCCCCGCCGGCGGGGGGGGGGGGGGGGGGGGGGGGGGGGGGGGGGGGGGGGGGGGGGGGGGGGGGGGGGAT